>VMQQ01000035.1:0-105194 GCA_008121215.1 Drosophila athabasca | reverse complement strand
AGATGAGAATGGGCTCCGCCCACTGTCCACGAAGTGCTCAAAATTAAGAGATGAAAAACACTTCCGGCCGCCATTTGCAAAGTGCGCCAAGGCAATATATAAGCGAATTGGAGTGTACGTAGGCTGCGAAGTGATTATGCACTGCAAATTAGGCCAAGGGAGATGAGAATGGGCTCCGGCCACTGTCCACGAAGTGCTCAAAATTAAGAGATGAAAAACACTTCCGGCCGCCATTTGCAAAGTGCGCCAAGGCAATATATAAGCGAATTGGAGTGTACGTCGGCTGCGAAGTGATTATGCACTGCAAATTAGGCCAAGGGAGATGAGAATGGGCTCCGGCCACTGTCCACGAAGTGCTCAAAATTAAGAGATGAAAAACACTTCCGGCCGCCATTTGCAAAGTGCGCCAAGGCAATATATAAGCGAATTGGAGTGTACGTAAGCTGCGAAGTGATTATGCACTGCAAATTAGGCCGAGGGAGATGAGAATGGGCTCCGGCCACTGTCCACGAAGTGCTCAAAATTAAGAGATGAAAACACTTCCGGCCGCCATTTGCAAAGTGCGCCAAGGCAATATATAAGCGAATTGGAGTGTACGTCGGCTGCGAAGTGATTATGCACTGCGAAAGTGAGGCCAGAGGGAGATGAGAATGGGCTCCGGCCACTGTCCACGAAGTGCTCAAAATTAAGAGATGAAAAACACTTCCGGCCGCCATTTGCAAAGTGCGCCAAGGCAATATATAAGCGAATTGGAGTGTACGTAGGCTGCGAAGTGATTATGCACTGCAAATTAGGCCAAGGGAGATGAGAATGGGCTCCGGCCACTGTCCACGAAGTGCTCAAAATTAAGAGATGAAAAACACTTCCGGCCGCCATTTGCAAAGTGCGCCAAGGCAATATATAAGCGAATTGGAGTGTACGTCGGCTGCGAAGTGATTATGCACTGCGAATTGAGGCCGAGGGAGATGAGAATGGGCTCCGGCCACTGTCCACGAAGTGCTCAAAATTAAGAGATGAAAAACACTTCCGGCCGCCATTTGCAAAGTGCGCCAAGGCAATATATAAGCGAATTGGAGTGTACGTTGGCTGCGAAGTGATTATGCACTGCAAATTAGGCCAAGGGAGATGAGAATGGGCTCCGGCCACTGTCCACGAAGTGCTCAAAATTAAGAGATGAAAAACACTTCCGGCCGCCATTTGCAAAGTGCGCCAAGGCAATATATAAGCGAATTGGAGTGTACGTCGGCTGCGAAGTGATTATGCACTGCGAATGAGGCCAAGGGAGATGAGAATGGGCTCCGGCCACTGTCCACGAAGTGCTCAAAATTAAGAGATGAAAAACACTTCCGGCCGCCATTTGCAAAGTGCGCCAAGGCAATATATAAGCGAATTGGAGTGTACGTCGGCTGCGAAGTGATTATGCACTGCGAAGATGAGGCCGAAGGGAGATGAGAATGGGCTCCGGCCACTGTCCACGAAGTGCTCAAAATTAAGAGATGAAAAACACTTCCGGCCGCCATTTGCAAAGTGCGCCAAGGCAATATATAAGCGAATTGGAGTGTACGTCGGCTGCGAAGTGATTATGCACTGCGAAGGAGGCCGAGGGAGATGAGAATGGGCTCCGGCCACTGTCCACGAAGTGCTCAAAATTAAGAGATGAAAAACACTTCCGGCCGCCATTTGCAAAGTGCGCCAAGGCAATATATAAGCGAATTGGAGTGTACGTCGGCTGCGAAGTGATTATGCACTGCAAATTAGGCCAAGGGAGATGAGAATGGGCTCCGGCCACTGTCCACGAAGTGCTCAAAATTAAGAGATGAAAAACACTTCCGGCCGCCATTTGCAAAGTGCGCCAAGGCAATATATAAGCGAATTGGAGTGTACGTCGCTGCGAAGTGATTATGCACTGCGAAGGAGGCCGAGGGAGATGAGAATGGGCTCCGGCCACTGTCCACGAAGTGCTCAAAATTAAGAGATGAAAAACACTTCCGGCCGCCATTTGCAAAGTGCGCCAAGGCAATATATAAGCGAATTGGAGTGTACGTCGGCTGCGAAGTGATTATGCACTGCGAAGGAGGCCGAGGGAGATGAGAATGGGCTCCGGCCACTGTCCACGAAGTGCTCAAAATTAAGAGATGAAAAACACTTCCGGCCGCCATTTGCAAAGTGCGCCAAGGCAATATATAAGCGAATTGGAGTGTACGTAGCTGCGAAGTGATTATGCACTGCAAATTAGGCCAAGGGAGATGAGAATGGGCTCCGGCCACTGTCCACGAAGTGCTCAAAATTAAGAGATGAAAAACACTTCCGGCCGCCATTTGCAAAGTGCGCCAAGGCAATATATAAGCGAATTGGAGTGTACGTCGGCTGCGAAGTGATTATGCACTGCGAAGGAGGCCGAGGGAGATGAGAATGGGCTCCGGCCACTGTCCACGAAGTGCTCAAAATTAAGAGATGAAAAACACTTCCGGCCGCCATTTGCAAAGTGCGCCAAGGCAATATATAAGCGAATTGGAGTGTACGTAAGCTGCGAAGTGATTATGCACTGCAAATTAGGAGGCCGAAGGGAGATGAGAATGGGCTCCGGCCACTGTCCACGAAGTGCTCAAAATTAAGAGATGAAAAACACTTCCGGCCGCCATTTGCAAAGTGCGCCAAGGCAATATATAAGCGAATTGGAGTGTACGTCGCTGCGAAGTGATTATGCACTGCGAAATGTAGGCCAAGGGAGATGAGAATGGGCTCCGGCCACTGTCCACGAAGTGCTCAAAATTAAGAGATGAAAAACACTTCCGGCCGCCATTTGCAAAGTGCGCCAAGGCAATATATAAGCGAATTGGAGTGTACGTCGGCTGCGAAGTGATTATGCACTGCGAAGGAGGCCGAGGGAGATGAGAATGGGCTCCGGCCACTGTCCACGAAGTGCTCAAAATTAAGAGATGAAAAACACTTCCGGCCGCCATTTGCAAAGTGCGCCAAGGCAATATATAAGCGAATTGGAGTGTACGTCGGCTGCGAAGTGATTATGCACTGCGAAGATGAGGCCAGAGGGAGATGAGAATGGGCTCCGGCCACTGTCCACGAAGTGCTCAAAATTAAGAGATGAAAAACACTTCCGGCCGCCATTTGCAAAGTGCGCCAAGGCAATATATAAGCGAATTGGAGTGTACGTCGGCTGCGAAGTGATTATGCACTGCGAAAGTAGGCCGAGGGAGATGAGAATGGGCTCCGGCCACTGTCCACGAAGTGCTCAAAATTAAGAGATGAAAAACACTTCCGGCCGCCATTTGCAAAGTGCGCCAAGGCAATATATAAGCGAATTGGAGTGTACGTGGCTGCGAAGTGATTATGCACTGCAAATTAGGCCAAGGGAGATGAGAATGGGCTCCGGCCACTGTCCACGAAGTGCTCAAAATTAAGAGATGAAAAACACTTCCGGCCGCCATTTGCAAAGTGCGCCAAGGCAATATATAAGCGAATTGGAGTGTACGTCGGCTGCGAAGTGATTATGCACTGCAAATTAGGCCAAGGGAGATGAGAATGGGCTCCGGCCACTGTCCACGAAGTGCTCAAAATTAAGAGATGAAAAACACTTCCGGCCGCCATTTGCAAAGTGCGCCAAGGCAATATATAAGCGAATTGGAGTGTACGTCGGCTGCGAAGTGATTATGCACTGCAAATTAGGCCAAGGGAGATGAGAATGGGCTCCGGCCACTGTCCACGAAGTGCTCAAAATTAAGAGATGAAAAACACTTCCGGCCGCCATTTGCAAAGTGCGCCAAGGCAATATATAAGCGAATTGGAGTGTACGTCGGCTGCGAAGTGATTATGCACTGCGAAGGAGGCCGAGGGAGATGAGAATGGGCTCCGGCCACTGTCCACGAAGTGCTCAAAATTAAGAGATGAAAAACACTTCCGGCCGCCATTTGCAAAGTGCGCCAAGGCAATATATAAGCGAATTGGAGTGTACGTCGCTGCGAAGTGATTATGCACTGCAAATTAGGCCAAGGGAGATGAGAATGGGCTCCGGCCACTGTCCACGAAGTGCTCAAAATTAAGAGATGAAAAACACTTCCGGCCGCCATTTGCAAAGTGCGCCAAGGCAATATATAAGCGAATTGGAGTGTACGTCGGCTGCGAAGTGATTATGCACTGCGAAATGAGGCCGAGGGAGATGAGAATGGGCTCCGGCCACTGTCCACGAAGTGCTCAAAATTAAGAGATGAAAAACACTTCCGGCCGCCATTTGCAAAGTGCGCCAAGGCAATATATAAGCGAATTGGAGTGTACGTCGGCTGCGAAGTGATTATGCACTGCAAATTAGGCCAAGGGAGATGAGAATGGGCTCCGGCCACTGTCCACGAAGTGCTCAAAATTAAGAGATGAAAAACACTTCCGGCCGCCATTTGCAAAGTGCGCCAAGGCAATATATAAGCGAATTGGAGTGTACGTCGGCTGCGAAGTGATTATGCACTGCGAATGAGGCCGAGGGAGATGAGAATGGGCTCCGGCCACTGTCCACGAAGTGCTCAAAATTAAGAGATGAAAAACACTTCCGGCCGCCATTTGCAAAGTGCGCCAAGGCAATATATAAGCGAATTGGAGTGTACGTCGGCTGCGAAGTGATTATGCACTGCAAATTAGGCCAAGGGAGATGAGAATGGGCTCCGGCCACTGTCCACGAAGTGCTCAAAATTAAGAGATGAAAAACACTTCCGGCCGCCATTTGCAAAGTGCGCCAAGGCAATATATAAGCGAATTGGAGTGTACGTCGGCTGCGAAGTGATTATGCACTGCAAATTAGGCCAAGGGAGATGAGAATGGGCTCCGGCCACTGTCCACGAAGTGCTCAAAATTAAGAGATGAAAAACACTTCCGGCCGCCATTTGCAAAGTGCGCCAAGGCAATATATAAGCGAATTGGAGTGTACGTCGGCTGCGAAGTGATTATGCACTGCGAAGGAGGCCGAGGGAGATGAGAATGGGCTCCGGCCACTGTCCACGAAGTGCTCAAAATTAAGAGATGAAAAACACTTCCGGCCGCCATTTGCAAAGTGCGCCAAGGCAATATATAAGCGAATTGGAGTGTACGTGGCTGCGAAGTGATTATGCACTGCAAATTAGGCCAAGGGAGATGAGAATGGGCTCCGGCCACTGTCCACGAAGTGCTCAAAATTAAGAGATGAAAAACACTTCCGGCCGCCATTTGCAAAGTGCGCCAAGGCAATATATAAGCGAATTGGAGTGTACGTCGGCTGCGAAGTGATTATGCACTGCGAAAGGAGGCCGAGGGAGATGAGAATGGGCTCCGGCCACTGTCCACGAAGTGCTCAAAATTAAGAGATGAAAAACACTTCCGGCCGCCATTTGCAAAGTGCGCCAAGGCAATATATAAGCGAATTGGAGTGTACGTCGGCTGCGAAGTGATTATGCACTGCGAAGGAGGCCGAGGGAGATGAGAATGGGCTCCGGCCACTGTCCACGAAGTGCTCAAAATTAAGAGATGAAAAACACTTCCGGCCGCCATTTGCAAAGTGCGCCAAGGCAATATATAAGCGAATTGGAGTGTACGTCGGCTGCGAAGTGATTATGCACTGCAAATTAGGCCAAGGGAGATGAGAATGGGCTCCGGCCACTGTCCACGAAGTGCTCAAAATTAAGAGATGAAAAACACTTCCGGCCGCCATTTGCAAAGTGCGCCAAGGCAATATATAAGCGAATTGGAGTGTACGTCGGCTGCGAAGTGATTATGCACTGCAAATTAGGCCAAGGGAGATGAGAATGGGCTCCGGCCACTGTCCACGAAGTGCTCAAAATTAAGAGATGAAAAACACTTCCGGCCGCCATTTGCAAAGTGCGCCAAGGCAATATATAAGCGAATTGGAGTGTACGTGGCTGCGAAGTGATTATGCACTGCAAATTAGGCCAAGGGAGATGAGAATGGGCTCCGGCCACTGTCCACGAAGTGCTCAAAATTAAGAGATGAAAAACACTTCCGGCCGCCATTTGCAAAGTGCGCCAAGGCAATATATAAGCGAATTGGAGTGTACGTCGGCTGCGAAGTGATTATGCACTGCGAAGGAGGCCGAGGGAGATGAGAATGGGCTCCGGCCACTGTCCACGAAGTGCTCAAAATTAAGAGATGAAAAACACTTCCGGCCGCCATTTGCAAAGTGCGCCAAGGCAATATATAAGCGAATTGGAGTGTACGTGGCTGCGAAGTGATTATGCACTGCAAATTAGGCCAAGGGAGATGAGAATGGGCTCCGGCCACTGTCCACGAAGTGCTCAAAATTAAGAGATGAAAAACACTTCCGGCCGCCATTTGCAAAGTGCGCCAAGGCAATATATAAGCGAATTGGAGTGTACGTCGGCTGCGAAGTGATTATGCACTGCGAAGAGGCCGAGGGAGATGAGAATGGGCTCCGGCCACTGTCCACGAAGTGCTCAAAATTAAGAGATGAAAAACACTTCCGGCCGCCATTTGCAAAGTGCGCCAAGGCAATATATAAGCGAATTGGAGTGTACGTCGGCTGCGAAGTGATTATGCACTGCAAATTAGGCCAAGGGAGATGAGAATGGGCTCCGGCCACTGTCCACGAAGTGCTCAAAATTAAGAGATGAAAAACACTTCCGGCCGCCATTTGCAAAGTGCGCCAAGGCAATATATAAGCGAATTGGAGTGTACGTCGGCTGCGAAGTGATTATGCACTGCAAATTAGGCCAAGGGAGATGAGAATGGGCTCCGGCCACTGTCCACGAAGTGCTCAAAATTAAGAGATGAAAAACACTTCCGGCCGCCATTTGCAAAGTGCGCCAAGGCAATATATAAGCGAATTGGAGTGTACGTCGGCTGCGAAGTGATTATGCACTGCAAATTAGGCCAAGGGAGATGAGAATGGGCTCCGGCCACTGTCCACGAAGTGCTCAAAATTAAGAGATGAAAAACACTTCCGGCCGCCATTTGCAAAGTGCGCCAAGGCAATATATAAGCGAATTGGAGTGTACGTCGGCTGCGAAGTGATTATGCACTGCAAATTAGGCCAAGGGAGATGAGAATGGGCTCCGGCCACTGTCCACGAAGTGCTCAAAATTAAGAGATGAAAAACACTTCCGGCCGCCATTTGCAAAGTGCGCCAAGGCAATATATAAGCGAATTGGAGTGTACGTCGGCTGCGAAGTGATTATGCACTGCGAAGGAGGCCGAGGGAGATGAGAATGGGCTCCGGCCACTGTCCACGAAGTGCTCAAAATTAAGAGATGAAAAACACTTCCGGCCGCCATTTGCAAAGTGCGCCAAGGCAATATATAAGCGAATTGGAGTGTACGTCGGCTGCGAAGTGATTATGCACTGCGAATGAGGCCGAGGGAGATGAGAATGGGCTCCGGCCACTGTCCACGAAGTGCTCAAAATTAAGAGATGAAAAACACTTCCGGCCGCCATTTGCAAAGTGCGCCAAGGCAATATATAAGCGAATTGGAGTGTACGTCGGCTGCGAAGTGATTATGCACTGCGAAATGAGGCCGAGGGAGATGAGAATGAGAATGGGCTCCGGCCACTGTCCACGAAGTGCTCAAAATTAAGAGATGAAAAACACTTCCGGCCGCCATTTGCAAAGTGCGCCAAGGCAATATATAAGCGAATTGGAGTGTACGTCGGCTGCGAAGTGATTATGCACTGCGAAGGAGGCCGAGGGAGATGAGAATGGGCTCCGGCCACTGTCCACGAAGTGCTCAAAATTAAGAGATGAAAAACACTTCCGGCCGCCATTTGCAAAGTGCGCCAAGGCAATATATAAGCGAATTGGAGTGTACGTCGGCTGCGAAGTGATTATGCACTGCAAATGTAGGCCAAGGGAGATGAGAATGGGCTCCGGCCACTGTCCACGAAGTGCTCAAAATTAAGAGATGAAAAACACTTCCGGCCGCCATTTGCAAAGTGCGCCAAGGCAATATATAAGCGAATTGGAGTGTACGTCGGCTGCGAAGTGATTATGCACTGCAAATGAGGCCGAGGGAGATGAGAATGGGCTCCGGCCACTGTCCACGAAGTGCTCAAAATTAAGAGATGAAAAACACTTCCGGCCGCCATTTGCAAAGTGCGCCAAGGCAATATATAAGCGAATTGGAGTGTACGTCGGCTGCGAAGTGATTATGCACTGCAAATTAGGCCAAGGGAGATGAGAATGGGCTCCGGCCACTGTCCACGAAGTGCTCAAAATTAAGAGATGAAAAACACTTCCGGCCGCCATTTGCAAAGTGCGCCAAGGCAATATATAAGCGAATTGGAGTGTACGTCGGCTGCGAAGTGATTATGCACTGCGAAGGAGGCCGAGGGAGATGAGAATGGGCTCCGGCCACTGTCCACGAAGTGCTCAAAATTAAGAGATGAAAAACACTTCCGGCCGCCATTTGCAAAGTGCGCCAAGGCAATATATAAGCGAATTGGAGTGTACGTCGGCTGCGAAGTGATTATGCACTGCAAATTAGGCCAAGGGAGATGAGAATGGGCTCCGGCCACTGTCCACGAAGTGCTCAAAATTAAGAGATGAAAAACACTTCCGGCCGCCATTTGCAAAGTGCGCCAAGGCAATATATAAGCGAATTGGAGTGTACGTCGGCTGCGAAGTGATTATGCACTGCGAATGAGGCCGAGGGAGATGAGAATGGGCTCCGGCCACTGTCCACGAAGTGCTCAAAATTAAGAGATGAAAAACACTTCCGGCCGCCATTTGCAAAGTGCGCCAAGGCAATATATAAGCGAATTGGAGTGTACGTCGGCTGCGAAGTGATTATGCACTGCGAAGGAGGCCGAGGGAGATGAGAATGGGCTCCGGCCACTGTCCACGAAGTGCTCAAAATTAAGAGATGAAAAACACTTCCGGCCGCCATTTGCAAAGTGCGCCAAGGCAATATATAAGCGAATTGGAGTGTACGTCGGCTGCGAAGTGATTATGCACTGCGAAGTAGGCCGAGGGAGATGAGAATGGGCTCCGGCCACTGTCCACGAAGTGCTCAAAATTAAGAGATGAAAAACACTTCCGGCCGCCATTTGCAAAGTGCGCCAAGGCAATATATAAGCGAATTGGAGTGTACGTCGGCTGCGAAGTGATTATGCACTGCAAATTAGGCCAAGGGAGATGAGAATGGGCTCCGGCCACTGTCCACGAAGTGCTCAAAATTAAGAGATGAAAAACACTTCCGGCCGCCATTTGCAAAGTGCGCCAAGGCAATATATAAGCGAATTGGAGTGTACGTCGGCTGCGAAGTGATTATGCACTGCGAAGGAGGCCGAGGGAGATGAGAATGGGCTCCGGCCACTGTCCACGAAGTGCTCAAAATTAAGAGATGAAAAACACTTCCGGCCGCCATTTGCAAAGTGCGCCAAGGCAATATATAAGCGAATTGGAGTGTACGTCGGCTGCGAAGTGATTATGCACTGCGAATGAGGCCGAGGGAGATGAGAATGGGCTCCGGCCACTGTCCACGAAGTGCTCAAAATTAAGAGATGAAAAACACTTCCGGCCGCCATTTGCAAAGTGCGCCAAGGCAATATATAAGCGAATTGGAGTGTACGTCGGCTGCGAAGTGATTATGCACTGCAAATTAGGCCAAGGGAGATGAGAATGGGCTCCGGCCACTGTCCACGAAGTGCTCAAAATTAAGAGATGAAAAACACTTCCGGCCGCCATTTGCAAAGTGCGCCAAGGCAATATATAAGCGAATTGGAGTGTACGTCGGCTGCGAAGTGATTATGCACTGCGAAGGAGGCCGAGGGAGATGAGAATGGGCTCCGGCCACTGTCCACGAAGTGCTCAAAATTAAGAGATGAAAAACACTTCCGGCCGCCATTTGCAAAGTGCGCCAAGGCAATATATAAGCGAATTGGAGTGTACGTCGGCTGCGAAGTGATTATGCACTGCGAAATTAGGCCAAGGGAGATGAGAATGGGCTCCGGCCACTGTCCACGAAGTGCTCAAAATTAAGAGATGAAAAACACTTCCGGCCGCCATTTGCAAAGTGCGCCAAGGCAATATATAAGCGAATTGGAGTGTACGTCGGCTGCGAAGTGATTATGCACTGCGAAGGAGGCCGAGGGAGATGAGAATGGGCTCCGGCCACTGTCCACGAAGTGCTCAAAATTAAGAGATGAAAAACACTTCCGGCCGCCATTTGCAAAGTGCGCCAAGGCAATATATAAGCGAATTGGAGTGTACGTCGGCTGCGAAGTGATTATGCACTGCAAATTAGGCCAGAGGGAGATGAGAATGGGCTCCGGCCACTGTCCACGAAGTGCTCAAAATTAAGAGATGAAAAACACTTCCGGCCGCCATTTGCAAAGTGCGCCAAGGCAATATATAAGCGAATTGGAGTGTACGTCGGCTGCGAAGTGATTATGCACTGCAAAGTGAGGCCAGAGGGAGATGAGAATGGGCTCCGGCCACTGTCCACGAAGTGCTCAAAATTAAGAGATGAAAAACACTTCCGGCCGCCATTTGCAAAGTGCGCCAAGGCAATATATAAGCGAATTGGAGTGTACGTCGGCTGCGAAGTGATTATGCACTGCGAAGGAGGCCGAGGGAGATGAGAATGGGCTCCGGCCACTGTCCACGAAGTGCTCAAAATTAAGAGATGAAAAACACTTCCGGCCGCCATTTGCAAAGTGCGCCAAGGCAATATATAAGCGAATTGGAGTGTACGTCGGCTGCGAAGTGATTATGCACTGCAAATTAGGCCAAGGGAGATGAGAATGGGCTCCGGCCACTGTCCACGAAGTGCTCAAAATTAAGAGATGAAAAACACTTCCGGCCGCCATTTGCAAAGTGCGCCAAGGCAATATATAAGCGAATTGGAGTGTACGTCGGCTGCGAAGTGATTATGCACTGCGAAGGAGGCCGAGGGAGATGAGAATGGGCTCCGGCCACTGTCCACGAAGTGCTCAAAATTAAGAGATGAAAAACACTTCCGGCCGCCATTTGCAAAGTGCGCCAAGGCAATATATAAGCGAATTGGAGTGTACGTGGCTGCGAAGTGATTATGCACTGCAAATTAGGCCAAGGGAGATGAGAATGGGCTCCGGCCACTGTCCACGAAGTGCTCAAAATTAAGAGATGAAAAACACTTCCGGCCGCCATTTGCAAAGTGCGCCAAGGCAATATATAAGCGAATTGGAGTGTACGTCGGCTGCGAAGTGATTATGCACTGCGAAGGAGGCCGAGGGAGATGAGAATGGGCTCCGGCCACTGTCCACGAAGTGCTCAAAATTAAGAGATGAAAAACACTTCCGGCCGCCATTTGCAAAGTGCGCCAAGGCAATATATAAGCGAATTGGAGTGTACGTCGGCTGCGAAGTGATTATGCACTGCAAATTAGGCCAAGGGAGATGAGAATGGGCTCCGGCCACTGTCCACGAAGTGCTCAAAATTAAGAGATGAAAAACACTTCCGGCCGCCATTTGCAAAGTGCGCCAAGGCAATATATAAGCGAATTGGAGTGTACGTCGGCTGCGAAGTGATTATGCACTGCGAAATGAGGCCGAGGGAGATGAGAATGGGCTCCGGCCACTGTCCACGAAGTGCTCAAAATTAAGAGATGAAAAACACTTCCGGCCGCCATTTGCAAAGTGCGCCAAGGCAATATATAAGCGAATTGGAGTGTACGTCGGCTGCGAAGTGATTATGCACTGCGAAATGTAGGCCAAGGGAGATGAGAATGGGCTCCGGCCACTGTCCACGAAGTGCTCAAAATTAAGAGATGAAAAACACTTCCGGCCGCCATTTGCAAAGTGCGCCAAGGCAATATATAAGCGAATTGGAGTGTACGTCGGCTGCGAAGTGATTATGCACTGCGAAGGAGGCCGAGGGAGATGAGAATGGGCTCCGGCCACTGTCCACGAAGTGCTCAAAATTAAGAGATGAAAAACACTTCCGGCCGCCATTTGCAAAGTGCGCCAAGGCAATATATAAGCGAATTGGAGTGTACGTCGGCTGCGAAGTGATTATGCACTGCAAATTAGGCCAAGGGAGATGAGAATGGGCTCCGGCCACTGTCCACGAAGTGCTCAAAATTAAGAGATGAAAAACACTTCCGGCCGCCATTTGCAAAGTGCGCCAAGGCAATATATAAGCGAATTGGAGTGTACGTCGGCTGCGAAGTGATTATGCACTGCAAATTAGGCCAAGGGAGATGAGAATGGGCTCCGGCCACTGTCCACGAAGTGCTCAAAATTAAGAGATGAAAAACACTTCCGGCCGCCATTTGCAAAGTGCGCCAAGGCAATATATAAGCGAATTGGAGTGTACGTCGGCTGCGAAGTGATTATGCACTGCGAAGGAGGCCGAGGGAGATGAGAATGGGCTCCGGCCACTGTCCACGAAGTGCTCAAAATTAAGAGATGAAAAACACTTCCGGCCGCCATTTGCAAAGTGCGCCAAGGCAATATATAAGCGAATTGGAGTGTACGTCGGCTGCGAAGTGATTATGCACTGCAAATTAGGCCAAGGGAGATGAGAATGGGCTCCGGCCACTGTCCACGAAGTGCTCAAAATTAAGAGATGAAAAACACTTCCGGCCGCCATTTGCAAAGTGCGCCAAGGCAATATATAAGCGAATTGGAGTGTACGTCGGCTGCGAAGTGATTATGCACTGCAGATTAGGCCAAGGGAGATGAGAATGGGCTCCGGCCACTGTCCACGAAGTGCTCAAAATTAAGAGATGAAAAACACTTCCGGCCGCCATTTGCAAAGTGCGCCAAGGCAATATATAAGCGAATTGGAGTGTACGTCGGCTGCGAAGTGATTATGCACTGCAAATTAGGCCAAGGGAGATGAGAATGGGCTCCGGCCACTGTCCACGAAGTGCTCAAAATTAAGAGATGAAAAACACTTCCGGCCGCCATTTGCAAAGTGCGCCAAGGCAATATATAAGCGAATTGGAGTGTACGTCGGCTGCGAAGTGATTATGCACTGCGAAATTAGGCCAAGGGAGATGAGAATGGGCTCCGGCCACTGTCCACGAAGTGCTCAAAATTAAGAGATGAAAAACACTTCCGGCCGCCATTTGCAAAGTGCGCCAAGGCAATATATAAGCGAATTGGAGTGTACGTCGGCTGCGAAGTGATTATGCACTGCAAATTAGGCCAAGGGAGATGAGAATGGGCTCCGGCCACTGTCCACGAAGTGCTCAAAATTAAGAGATGAAAAACACTTCCGGCCGCCATTTGCAAAGTGCGCCAAGGCAATATATAAGCGAATTGGAGTGTACGTCGGCTGCGAAGTGATTATGCACTGCGAAGGAGGCCGAGGGAGATGAGAATGGGCTCCGGCCACTGTCCACGAAGTGCTCAAAATTAAGAGATGAAAAACACTTCCGGCCGCCATTTGCAAAGTGCGCCAAGGCAATATATAAGCGAATTGGAGTGTACGTCGGCTGCGAAGTGATTATGCACTGCGAAGGAGGCCGAGGGAGATGAGAATGGGCTCCGGCCACTGTCCACGAAGTGCTCAAAATTAAGAGATGAAAAACACTTCCGGCCGCCATTTGCAAAGTGCGCCAAGGCAATATATAAGCGAATTGGAGTGTACGTCGGCTGCGAAGTGATTATGCACTGCAAATTAGGCCAAGGGAGATGAGAATGGGCTCCGGCCACTGTCCACGAAGTGCTCAAAATTAAGAGATGAAAAACACTTCCGGCCGCCATTTGCAAAGTGCGCCAAGGCAATATATAAGCGAATTGGAGTGTACGTCGGCTGCGAAGTGATTATGCACTGCGAAAGTAGGCCGAAGGGAGATGAGAATGGGCTCCGGCCACTGTCCACGAAGTGCTCAAAATTAAGAGATGAAAAACACTTCCGGCCGCCATTTGCAAAGTGCGCCAAGGCAATATATAAGCGAATTGGAGTGTACGTCGGCTGCGAAGTGATTATGCACTGCGAAGGAGGCCGAGGGAGATGAGAATGGGCTCCGGCCACTGTCCACGAAGTGCTCAAAATTAAGAGATGAAAAACACTTCCGGCCGCCATTTGCAAAGTGCGCCAAGGCAATATATAAGCGAATTGGAGTGTACGTCGGCTGCGAAGTGATTATGCACTGCAAATTAGGCCAAGGGAGATGAGAATGGGCTCCGGCCACTGTCCACGAAGTGCTCAAAATTAAGAGATGAAAAACACTTCCGGCCGCCATTTGCAAAGTGCGCCAAGGCAATATATAAGCGAATTGGAGTGTACGTCGGCTGCGAAGTGATTATGCACTGCGAAGGAGGCCGAGGGAGATGAGAATGGGCTCCGGCCACTGTCCACGAAGTGCTCAAAATTAAGAGATGAAAAACACTTCCGGCCGCCATTTGCAAAGTGCGCCAAGGCAATATATAAGCGAATTGGAGTGTACGTGGCTGCGAAGTGATTATGCACTGCAAATTAGGCCAAGGGAGATGAGAATGGGCTCCGGCCACTGTCCACGAAGTGCTCAAAATTAAGAGATGAAAAACACTTCCGGCCGCCATTTGCAAAGTGCGCCAAGGCAATATATAAGCGAATTGGAGTGTACGTCGGCTGCGAAGTGATTATGCACTGCGAAGGAGGCCGAGGGAGATGAGAATGGGCTCCGGCCACTGTCCACGAAGTGCTCAAAATTAAGAGATGAAAAACACTTCCGGCCGCCATTTGCAAAGTGCGCCAAGGCAATATATAAGCGAATTGGAGTGTACGTCGGCTGCGAAGTGATTATGCACTGCGAAAGTAGGCCGAAGGGAGATGAGAATGGGCTCCGGCCACTGTCCACGAAGTGCTCAAAATTAAGAGATGAAAAACACTTCCGGCCGCCATTTGCAAAGTGCGCCAAGGCAATATATAAGCGAATTGGAGTGTACGTCGGCTGCGAAGTGATTATGCACTGCAAATTAGGCCAAGGGAGATGAGAATGGGCTCCGGCCACTGTCCACGAAGTGCTCAAAATTAAGAGATGAAAAACACTTCCGGCCGCCATTTGCAAAGTGCGCCAAGGCAATATATAAGCGAATTGGAGTGTACGTCGGCTGCGAAGTGATTATGCACTGCGAAAGGAGGCCAGAGGGAGATGAGAATGGGCTCCGGCCACTGTCCACGAAGTGCTCAAAATTAAGAGATGAAAAACACTTCCGGCCGCCATTTGCAAAGTGCGCCAAGGCAATATATAAGCGAATTGGAGTGTACGTCGGCTGCGAAGTGATTATGCACTGCAAATTAGGCCAAGGGAGATGAGAATGGGCTCCGGCCACTGTCCACGAAGTGCTCAAAATTAAGAGATGAAAAACACTTCCGGCCGCCATTTGCAAAGTGCGCCAAGGCAATATATAAGCGAATTGGAGTGTACGTCGGCTGCGAAGTGATTATGCACTGCAAATTAGGCCAAGGGAGATGAGAATGGGCTCCGGCCACTGTCCACGAAGTGCTCAAAATTAAGAGATGAAAAACACTTCCGGCCGCCATTTGCAAAGTGCGCCAAGGCAATATATAAGCGAATTGGAGTGTACGTCGGCTGCGAAGTGATTATGCACTGCAGAATGGAGGCCGAAGGGAGATGAGAATGGGCTCCGGCCACTGTCCACGAAGTGCTCAAAATTAAGAGATGAAAAACACTTCCGGCCGCCATTTGCAAAGTGCGCCAAGGCAATATATAAGCGAATTGGAGTGTACGTCGGCTGCGAAGTGATTATGCACTGCAAATTAGGCCAAGGGAGATGAGAATGGGCTCCGGCCACTGTCCACGAAGTGCTCAAAATTAAGAGATGAAAAACACTTCCGGCCGCCATTTGCAAAGTGCGCCAAGGCAATATATAAGCGAATTGGAGTGTACGTCGGCTGCGAAGTGATTATGCACTGCGAAGGAGGCCGAGGGAGATGAGAATGGGCTCCGGCCACTGTCCACGAAGTGCTCAAAATTAAGAGATGAAAAACACTTCCGGCCGCCATTTGCAAAGTGCGCCAAGGCAATATATAAGCGAATTGGAGTGTACGTCGGCTGCGAAGTGATTATGCACTGCGAAATGAGGCCAGAGGGAGATGAGAATGGGCTCCGGCCACTGTCCACGAAGTGCTCAAAATTAAGAGATGAAAAACACTTCCGGCCGCCATTTGCAAAGTGCGCCAAGGCAATATATAAGCGAATTGGAGTGTACGTCGGCTGCGAAGTGATTATGCACTGCGAAATGAGGCCAGAGGGAGATGAGAATGGGCTCCGGCCACTGTCCACGAAGTGCTCAAAATTAAGAGATGAAAAACACTTCCGGCCGCCATTTGCAAAGTGCGCCAAGGCAATATATAAGCGAATTGGAGTGTACGTCGGCTGCGAAGTGATTATGCACTGCGAAATGAGGCCAAGGGAGATGAGAATGGGCTCCGGCCACTGTCCACGAAGTGCTCAAAATTAAGAGATGAAAAACACTTCCGGCCGCCATTTGCAAAGTGCGCCAAGGCAATATATAAGCGAATTGGAGTGTACGTCGGCTGCGAAGTGATTATGCACTGCGAAGAGAGAGCCGAAGGGAGATGAGAATGGGCTCCGGCCACTGTCCACGAAGTGCTCAAAATTAAGAGATGAAAAACACTTCCGGCCGCCATTTGCAAAGTGCGCCAAGGCAATATATAAGCGAATTGGAGTGTACGTCGGCTGCGAAGTGATTATGCACTGCGAAAGTGAGGCCAGAGGGAGATGAGAATGGGCTCCGGCCACTGTCCACGAAGTGCTCAAAATTAAGAGATGAAAAACACTTCCGGCCGCCATTTGCAAAGTGCGCCAAGGCAATATATAAGCGAATTGGAGTGTACGTCGGCTGCGAAGTGATTATGCACTGCGAAGAGGCCGAGGGAGATGAGAATGGGCTCCGGCCACTGTCCACGAAGTGCTCAAAATTAAGAGATGAAAAACACTTCCGGCCGCCATTTGCAAAGTGCGCCAAGGCAATATATAAGCGAATTGGAGTGTACGTGGCTGCGAAGTGATTATGCACTGCAAATTAGGCCAAGGGAGATGAGAATGGGCTCCGGCCACTGTCCACGAAGTGCTCAAAATTAAGAGATGAAAAACACTTCCGGCCGCCATTTGCAAAGTGCGCCAAGGCAATATATAAGCGAATTGGAGTGTACGTCGGCTGCGAAGTGATTATGCACTGCGAAGGAGGCCGAGGGAGATGAGAATGGGCTCCGGCCACTGTCCACGAAGTGCTCAAAATTAAGAGATGAAAAACACTTCCGGCCGCCATTTGCAAAGTGCGCCAAGGCAATATATAAGCGAATTGGAGTGTACGTCGGCTGCGAAGTGATTATGCACTGCAAATTAGGCCAAGGGAGATGAGAATGGGCTCCGGCCACTGTCCACGAAGTGCTCAAAATTAAGAGATGAAAAACACTTCCGGCCGCCATTTGCAAAGTGCGCCAAGGCAATATATAAGCGAATTGGAGTGTACGTCGGCTGCGAAGTGATTATGCACTGCAAATTAGGCCAAGGGAGATGAGAATGGGCTCCGGCCACTGTCCACGAAGTGCTCAAAATTAAGAGATGAAAAACACTTCCGGCCGCCATTTGCAAAGTGCGCCAAGGCAATATATAAGCGAATTGGAGTGTACGTCGGCTGCGAAGTGATTATGCACTGCGAATGAGGCCGAGGGAGATGAGAATGGGCTCCGGCCACTGTCCACGAAGTGCTCAAAATTAAGAGATGAAAAACACTTCCGGCCGCCATTTGCAAAGTGCGCCAAGGCAATATATAAGCGAATTGGAGTGTACGTCGGCTGCGAAGTGATTATGCACTGCGAAGGAGGCCGAGGGAGATGAGAATGGGCTCCGGCCACTGTCCACGAAGTGCTCAAAATTAAGAGATGAAAAACACTTCCGGCCGCCATTTGCAAAGTGCGCCAAGGCAATATATAAGCGAATTGGAGTGTACGTAGGCTGCGAAGTGATTATGCACTGCAAATTAGGCCAAGGGAGATGAGAATGGGCTCCGGCCACTGTCCACGAAGTGCTCAAAATTAAGAGATGAAAAACACTTCCGGCCGCCATTTGCAAAGTGCGCCAAGGCAATATATAAGCGAATTGGAGTGTACGTCGGCTGCGAAGTGATTATGCACTGCGAATGAGGCCGAGGGAGATGAGAATGGGCTCCGGCCACTGTCCACGAAGTGCTCAAAATTAAGAGATGAAAAACACTTCCGGCCGCCATTTGCAAAGTGCGCCAAGGCAATATATAAGCGAATTGGAGTGTACGTCGGCTGCGAAGTGATTATGCACTGCGAAGAGGCCGGGAGATGAGAATGGGCTCCAGCAATTGTCACAGGGAGATGAGAATGGGCTCCGGCCACTGTCCACGAAGTGCTCAAAATTAAGAGATGAAAAACACTTCCGGCCGCCATTTGCAAAGTGCGCCAAGGCAATATATAAGCGAATTGGAGTGTACGTCGGCTGCGAAGTGATTATGCACTGCGAAGGAGGCCAGAGGGAGATGAGAATGGGCTCCGGCCACTGTCCACGAAGTGCTCAAAATTAAGAGATGAAAAACACTTCCGGCCGCCATTTGCAAAGTGCGCCAAGGCAATATATAAGCGAATTGGAGTGTACGTCGGCTGCGAAGTGATTATGCACTGCAAATTAGGCCAAGGGAGATGAGAATGGGCTCCGGCCACTGTCCACGAAGTGCTCAAAATTAAGAGATGAAAAACACTTCCGGCCGCCATTTGCAAAGTGCGCCAAGGCAATATATAAGCGAATTGGAGTGTACGTCGGCTGCGAAGTGATTATGCACTGCAAAGCAGGAGATGAGAATGTAGGCCAGAGGGAGATGAGAATGGGCTCCGGCCACTGTCCACGAAGTGCTCAAAATTAAGAGATGAAAAACACTTCCGGCCGCCATTTGCAAAGTGCGCCAAGGCAATATATAAGCGAATTGGAGTGTACGTCGGCTGCGAAGTGATTATGCACTGCAAATTAGGCCAAGGGAGATGAGAATGGGCTCCGGCCACTGTCCACGAAGTGCTCAAAATTAAGAGATGAAAAACACTTCCGGCCGCCATTTGCAAAGTGCGCCAAGGCAATATATAAGCGAATTGGAGTGTACGTAGCTGCGAAGTGATTATGCACTGCAAATTAGGCCAAGGGAGATGAGAATGGGCTCCGGCCACTGTCCACGAAGTGCTCAAAATTAAGAGATGAAAAACACTTCCGGCCGCCATTTGCAAAGTGCGCCAAGGCAATATATAAGCGAATTGGAGTGTACGTCGGCTGCGAAGTGATTATGCACTGCAAATTAGGCCAAGGGAGATGAGAATGGGCTCCGGCCACTGTCCACGAAGTGCTCAAAATTAAGAGATGAAAAACACTTCCGGCCGCCATTTGCAAAGTGCGCCAAGGCAATATATAAGCGAATTGGAGTGTACGTCGGCTGCGAAGTGATTATGCACTGCGAAGAGGCCGAGGGAGATGAGAATGGGCTCCGGCCACTGTCCACGAAGTGCTCAAAATTAAGAGATGAAAAACACTTCCGGCCGCCATTTGCAAAGTGCGCCAAGGCAATATATAAGCGAATTGGAGTGTACGTCGGCTGCGAAGTGATTATGCACTGCAAATTAGGCCAAGGGAGATGAGAATGGGCTCCGGCCACTGTCCACGAAGTGCTCAAAATTAAGAGATGAAAAACACTTCCGGCCGCCATTTGCAAAGTGCGCCAAGGCAATATATAAGCGAATTGGAGTGTACGTCGGCTGCGAAGTGATTATGCACTGCGAAAGAGGCCGAGGGAGATGAGAATGGGCTCCGGCCACTGTCCACGAAGTGCTCAAAATTAAGAGATGAAAAACACTTCCGGCCGCCATTTGCAAAGTGCGCCAAGGCAATATATAAGCGAATTGGAGTGTACGTAGGCTGCGAAGTGATTATGCACTGCAAATTAGGCCAAGGGAGATGAGAATGGGCTCCGGCCACTGTCCACGAAGTGCTCAAAATTAAGAGATGAAAAACACTTCCGGCCGCCATTTGCAAAGTGCGCCAAGGCAATATATAAGCGAATTGGAGTGTACGTCGGCTGCGAAGTGATTATGCACTGCGAAAGTAGGCCAGAGGGAGATGAGAATGGGCTCCGGCCACTGTCCACGAAGTGCTCAAAATTAAGAGATGAAAAACACTTCCGGCCGCCATTTGCAAAGTGCGCCAAGGCAATATATAAGCGAATTGGAGTGTACGTCGGCTGCGAAGTGATTATGCACTGCAAATAGGCCAGGAGATGAGAATGGCCGAGGGAGATGAGAATGGGCTCCGGCCACTGTCCACGAAGTGCTCAAAATTAAGAGATGAAAAACACTTCCGGCCGCCATTTGCAAAGTGCGCCAAGGCAATATATAAGCGAATTGGAGTGTACGTCGGCTGCGAAGTGATTATGCACTGCGAAATGAGGCCAGAGGGAGATGAGAATGGGCTCCGGCCACTGTCCACGAAGTGCTCAAAATTAAGAGATGAAAAACACTTCCGGCCGCCATTTGCAAAGTGCGCCAAGGCAATATATAAGCGAATTGGAGTGTACGTCGGCTGCGAAGTGATTATGCACTGCAAATTAGGCCAAGGGAGATGAGAATGGGCTCCGGCCACTGTCCACGAAGTGCTCAAAATTAAGAGATGAAAAACACTTCCGGCCGCCATTTGCAAAGTGCGCCAAGGCAATATATAAGCGAATTGGAGTGTACGTCGGCTGCGAAGTGATTATGCACTGCAAATTAGGCCAAGGGAGATGAGAATGGGCTCCGGCCACTGTCCACGAAGTGCTCAAAATTAAGAGATGAAAAACACTTCCGGCCGCCATTTGCAAAGTGCGCCAAGGCAATATATAAGCGAATTGGAGTGTACGTCGGCTGCGAAGTGATTATGCACTGCAAATTAGGCCAAGGGAGATGAGAATGGGCTCCGGCCACTGTCCACGAAGTGCTCAAAATTAAGAGATGAAAAACACTTCCGGCCGCCATTTGCAAAGTGCGCCAAGGCAATATATAAGCGAATTGGAGTGTACGTCGGCTGCGAAGTGATTATGCACTGCGAAATGGAGGCCGAGGGAGATGAGAATGGGCTCCGGCCACTGTCCACGAAGTGCTCAAAATTAAGAGATGAAAAACACTTCCGGCCGCCATTTGCAAAGTGCGCCAAGGCAATATATAAGCGAATTGGAGTGTACGTCGGCTGCGAAGTGATTATGCACTGCAAATTAGGCCAAGGGAGATGAGAATGGGCTCCGGCCACTGTCCACGAAGTGCTCAAAATTAAGAGATGAAAAACACTTCCGGCCGCCATTTGCAAAGTGCGCCAAGGCAATATATAAGCGAATTGGAGTGTACGTCGGCTGCGAAGTGATTATGCACTGCGAAGGAGGCCGAGGGAGATGAGAATGGGCTCCGGCCACTGTCCACGAAGTGCTCAAAATTAAGAGATGAAAAACACTTCCGGCCGCCATTTGCAAAGTGCGCCAAGGCAATATATAAGCGAATTGGAGTGTACGTCGGCTGCGAAGTGATTATGCACTGCAAATTAGGCCAAGGGAGATGAGAATGGGCTCCGGCCACTGTCCACGAAGTGCTCAAAATTAAGAGATGAAAAACACTTCCGGCCGCCATTTGCAAAGTGCGCCAAGGCAATATATAAGCGAATTGGAGTGTACGTGGCTGCGAAGTGATTATGCACTGCAAATTAGGCCAAGGGAGATGAGAATGGGCTCCGGCCACTGTCCACGAAGTGCTCAAAATTAAGAGATGAAAAACACTTCCGGCCGCCATTTGCAAAGTGCGCCAAGGCAATATATAAGCGAATTGGAGTGTACGTAGGCTGCGAAGTGATTATGCACTGCAAATTAGGCCAAGGGAGATGAGAATGGGCTCCGGCCACTGTCCACGAAGTGCTCAAAATTAAGAGATGAAAAACACTTCCGGCCGCCATTTGCAAAGTGCGCCAAGGCAATATATAAGCGAATTGGAGTGTACGTCGGCTGCGAAGTGATTATGCACTGCGAAGGAAGTGCTAGCGCCAAGGGAGATGAGAATGGGCTCCGGCCACTGTCCACGAAGTGCTCAAAATTAAGAGATGAAAAACACTTCCGGCCGCCATTTGCAAAGTGCGCCAAGGCAATATATAAGCGAATTGGAGTGTACGTAAGCTGCGAAGTGATTATGCACTGCAAATTAGGCCAAGGGAGATGAGAATGGGCTCCGGCCACTGTCCACGAAGTGCTCAAAATTAAGAGATGAAAAACACTTCCGGCCGCCATTTGCAAAGTGCGCCAAGGCAATATATAAGCGAATTGGAGTGTACGTCGGCTGCGAAGTGATTATGCACTGCAAAGAGGCCGAGGGAGATGAGAATGGGCTCCGGCCAACTGTCCACGAAGTGCTCAAAATTAAGAGATGAAAAACACTTCCGGCCGCCATTTGCAAAGTGCGCCAAGGCAATATATAAGCGAATTGGAGTGTACGTACGAGCTGCGAAGTGATTATGCACTGCAAATTAGGCCAAGGGAGATGAGAATGGGCTCCGGCCACTGTCCACAAGTGCTCAAAATTAAGAGATGAAAAACACTTCCGGCCGCCATTTGCAAAGTGCGCCAAGGCAATATATAAGCGAATTGGAGTGTACGTCGCTGCGAAAGTGATTATGCACTGCAAATGTAGGCCGAGGGAAGATGAGAATGGGCTCGGCCACTGTCCACGAAGTGCTTCAAAATTAAGAGATGAAAACACTTTCGGCCGCCATTTGCAAAGTGCGCCAAGGCAATATATAAGCGAATTGGAGTGTACGTCGGCTGCGAAGTGATTATGCACTGCGAAGGAGGCCGAGGGAGATGAGAATGGGCTCCGGCCACTGTCCACGAAGTGCTCAAATTAAGAGATGAAAAACCACTTCCGCCGCCATTTGCAAAGTGCCCAAGGCAATATATAAGCGAATTGGAGTGTACGTCGGCTGCGAAGTGATTATGCACTGCGAATGAGGCCGAGGGAGATGAGAATGGCTCCGGCCACTGTCCACGAAGTGCTCAAAATTAAGAGATGAAAAAACACTTCCGGCCGCCATTTGCAGAAGTGCGCCAAGGCAATATATAAGCGAATTGGAGTGTACGTCGGCTGCGAAGTGATTATGCACTGCAATTAGGCCGAGGGAGATGAGAATGGGCTCCGGCCACTGTCCACGAAGTGCTCAAAATTAAGAGATGAAAAACACTTCCGGCCGCCATTTGCAAAGTGCGCCAAGGCAATATATAAGCGAATTGGAGTGTACGTACGGCTGCGAAGTGATTATGCACTGCGAAGGAGGCCGAGGGAGATGAGAATGGCTCCGGCCACTGTCCACGAAGTGCTCAAAATTAAGAGATGAAAACACTTCCGGCCGCCATTTGCAAAGTGCGCCAAGGCAATATATAAGCGAATTGGAGTGTACGTCGGCTGCGAAGTGATTATGCACTGCAAAGGAGGCCGAGGGAGATGAGAATGGGCTCCGGCCACTGTCCACGAAGTGCTCAAAATTAAGAGATGAAAAAACACTTCCGGCCGCCATTTGCAAAGTGCGCCAAGGCAATATATAAGCGAATTGGAGTGTACGTCGGCTGCGAAGTGATTATGCACTGCAAAGGAGGCCGAGGAGATGAGAATGGGCTCCGGCCACTGTCCACGAAGTGCTCAAAATTAAGAGATGAAAAAACACTTCCGGCCGCCATTTGCAAAGTGCGCCAAGGCAATATATAAGCGAATTGGAGTGTACGTCGGCTGCGAAGTGATTATGCACTGCAAAGTTAGGCCAAGGGAGATGAGAATGGGCTCCGGCCACTGTCCACGAAGTGCTCAAAATTAAGAGATGAAAAACACTTCCGGCCGCCATTTGCAAAGTGCGCCAAGGCAATATATAAGCGAATTGGAGTGTACGTCGCTGCGAAGTGATTATGCACTGCGAAGAGGCCGAGGGAGATGAGAATGGGCTCCGGCCACTGTCCACGAAGTGCTCAAAATTAAGAGATGAAAACACTTCCGGCCGCCATTTGCAAAGTGCGCCAAGGCAATATATAAGCGAATTGGAGTGTACGTCGGCTGCGAAGTGATTATGCACTGCAATGAGGCCAAGGGAGATGAGAATGGGCTCCGGCCACTGTCCACGAAGTGCTCAAATTAAGAGATGAAAAACACTTCCGGCCGCCATTTGCAAAGTGCGCCAAGGCAATATATAAGCGAATTGGAGTGTACGTCGGCTGCGAAGTGATTATGCACTGCAGAATGAGGCCGAGGGAGATGAGAATGGGCTCCGGCCACTGTCCACGAAGTGCTCAAAATTAAGAGATGAAAAACACTTCCGGCCGCCATTTGCAAAGTGCGCCAAGGCAATATATAAGCGAATTGGAGTGTACGTCGGCTGCGAAGTGATTATGCACTGCGAAGGAGGCCGAGGGAGATGAGAATGGGCTCCGGCCACTGTCCACGAAGTGCTCAAAATTAAGAGATGAAAAACACTTCCGGCCGCCATTTGCAAAGTGCGCCAAGGCAATATATAAGCGAATTGGAGTGTACGTCGGCTGCGAAGTGATTATGCACTGCGAAGAAGGCCGAAGGGAGATGAGAATGGGCTCCGGCCACTGTCCACGAAGTGCTCAAAATTAAGAGATGAAAACACTTCCGGCCGCCATTTGCAAAGTGCGCCAAGGCAATATATAAGCGAATTGGAGTGTACGTCGCTGCGAAGTGATTATGCACTGCAAATTAGGCCAAGGGAGATGAGAATGGGCTCCGGCCACTGTCCACGAAGTGCTCAAAATTAAGAGATGAGAAACACTTCCGGCCGCCATTTGCAAAGTCCGCCAAGGCAATATGTAAGCGAATTGGAGTGTACGTCGGCTGCGAAGTGATTATGCACTGCAAATTAGGCCAAGGGAGATGAGAATGGGCTCCGGCCACTGTCCACGAAGTGCTCAAAATTAAGAGATGAAAAACACTTCCGGCCGCCATTTGCAAAGTGCGCCAAGGCAATATATAAGCGAATTGGAGTGTACGTCGGCTGCGAAGTGATTATGCACTGCGAAGTAGGCCGAGGGAGATGAGAATGGGCTCCGGCCACTGTCCACGAAGTGCTCAAAATTAAGAGATGAAAAACACTTCCGGCCGCCATTTGCAAAGTGCGCCAAGGCAATATATAAGCGAATTGGAGTGTACGTCAGCTGCGAAGTGATTATGCACTGCAAATAGGCAAGGGAGATGAGAATGGGCTCCGGCCACTGTCCACGAAGTGCTCAAAATTAAGAGATGAAAAACACTTCCGGCCGCCATTTGCAAAGTGGACCAAGGCAATATATAAGCGAATTGGAGTGTACGTCGGCTGCGAAGTGATTATGCACTGCAAAGTGAGGCCAGGGAGATGAGAATGGGCTCCGGCCACTGTCCACGAAGTGCTCAAAATTAAGAGATGAAAAACACTTCCGGCCGCCATTTGCAAAGTGCGCCAAGGCAATATATAAGCGAATTGGAGTGTACGTCGGCTGCGAAGTGATTATGCACTGCAAATTAGGCCAAGGGAGATGAGAATGGGCTCCGGCCACTGTCCACGAAGTGCTCAAAATTAAGAGATGAAAAACACTTCCGGCCGCCATTTGCAAAGTGCGCCAAGGCAATATATAAGCGAATTGGAGTGTACGTCGGCTGCGAAGTGATTATGCACTGCGAAGGAGGCCGAGGGAGATGAGAATGGGCTCCGGCCACTGTCCACGAAGTGCTCAAAATTAAGAGATGAAAAACACTTCCGGCCGCCATTTGCAAAGTGCGCCAAGCAATATATAAGCGAATTGGAGTGTACGTCGGCTGCGAAGTGATTATGCACTGCAAAGGAGGCCGAGGGAGATGAGAAATGGGCTCCGCCACTGTCCACGAAGTGCTCAAAATTAAGAGATGAAAAACACTTCCGGCCGCCATTTGCAAAGTGCGCCAAGGCAATATATAAGCGAATTGGAGTGTACGTCGGCTGCGAAGTGATTATGCACTGCAAAGGAGGCCGAGGGAGATGAGAATGGGCTCCGGCCACTGTCCACGAAGTGCTCAAAATTAAGAGATGAAAAACACTTCCGGCCGCCATTTGCAAAGTGCGCCAAGGCAATATATAAGCGAATTGGAGTGTACGTCGGCTGCGAAGTGATTATGCACTGCAGAATTGAGGCCAGAGGAGATGAGAATGGGCTCCGGCCACTGTCCACGAAGTGCTCAAAATTAAGAGATGAAAAACACTTCCGGCCGCCATTTGCAAAGTGCGCCAAGGCAATATATAAGCGAATTGGAGTGTACGTGGCTGCGAAGTGATTATGCACTGCAAATTAGGCCGAGGGAGATGAGAATGGGCTCCGGCCACTGTCCACGAAGTGCTCAAAATTAAGAGATGAAAAACACTTCCGGCCGCCATTTGCAAAGTGCGCCAAGGCAATATATAAGCGAATTGGAGTGTACGTCGCTGCGAAGTGATTATGCACTGCGAAATTAGGCCAAGGGAGATGAGAATGGGCTCCGGCCACTGTCCACGAAGTGCTCAAAATTAAGAGATGAAAAACACTTCCGGCCGCCATTTGCAAAGTGCGCCAAGGCAATATATAAGCGAATTGGAGTGTACGTAAGCTGCGAAGTGATTATGCACTGCAAATTAGGCCAAGGGAGATGAGAATGGGCTCCGGCCACTGTCCACGAAGTGCTCAAAATTAAGAGATGAAAAAACACTTCCGGCCGCCATTTGCAAAGTGCGCCAAGGCAATATATAAGCGAATTGGAGTGTACGTCGGCTGCGAAGTGATTATGCACTGCGAATGAGGCCGAGGGAGATGAGAATGGGCTCCGGCCACTGTCCACGAAGTGCTCAAAATTAAGAGATGAAAAACACTTCCGGCCGCCATTTGCAAAGTGCGCCAAGGCAATATATAAGCGAATTGGAGTGTACGTCGGCTGCGAAGTGATTATGCACTGCGAAGTAGGCCGAGGGAGATGAGAATGGGCTCCGGCCACTGTCCACGAAGTGCTCAAAATTAAGAGATGAAAAACACTTCCGGCCGCCATTTGCAAAGTGCGCCAAGGCAATATATAAGCGAATTGGAGTGTACGTCGGCTGCGAAGTGATTATGCACTGCGAAGGAGGCCGAGGGAGATGAGAATGGGCTCCGGCCACTGTCCACGAAGTGCTCAAATTAAGAGATGAAAAACACTTCCGGCCGCCATTTGCAAAGTGCGCCAAGGCAATATATAAGCGAATTGGAGTGTACGTCGGCTGCGAAGTGATTATGCACTGCAAATTAGGCCAGAGGGAGATGAGAATGGGCTCCGGCCACTGTCCACGAAGTGCTCAAAATTAAGAGATGAGAAAACACTTCCGGCCGCCATTTGCAAAGTGCGCCAAGGCAATATATAAGCGAATTGGAGTGTACGTCAGCTGCGAAGTGATTATGCACTGCAATTAGGCCAAGGGAGATGAGAATGGGCTCCGGCCACTGTCCACGAAGTGCTCAAAATTAAGAGATGAAAAACACTTCCGGCCGCCATTTGCAAAGTGCGCCAAGGCAATATATAAGCGAATTGGAGTGTACGTCGGCTGCGAAGTGATTATGCACTGCGAAGTGAGGCCGAGGGAGATGAGAATGGGCTCCGGCCACTGTCCACGAAGTGCTCAAAATTAAGAGATGAAAAACACTTCCGGCCGCCATTTGCAAAGTGCGCCAAGGCAATATATAAGCGAATTGGAGTGTACGTCAGCTGCGAAGTGATTATGCACTGCGAAGGAGGCCGAGGGAGATGAGAATGGGCTCCGGCCACTGTCCACGAAGTGCTCAAAATTAAGAGATGAAAAACACTTCCGGCCGCCATTTGCAAAGTGCGCCAAGGCAATATATAAGCGAATTGGAGTGTACGTCGGCTGCGAAGTGATTATGCACTGCAAATTAGGCCAAGGGAGATGAGAATGGGCTCCGGCCACTGTCCACGAAGTGCTCAAAATTAAGAGATGAAAAACACTTCCGGCCGCCATTTGCAAAGTGCGCCAAGGCAATATATAAGCGAATTGGAGTGTACGTCGCTGCGAAGTGATTATGCACTGCGAAATTAGGCCAAGGGAGATGAGAATGGGCTCCGGCCACTGTCCACGAAGTGCTCAAAATTAAGAGATGAAAAACACTTCCGGCCGCCATTTGCAAAGTGCGCCAAGGCAATATATAAGCGAATTGGAGTGTACGTCGGCTGCGAAGTGATTATGCACTGCGAAGAGGCCGAGGGAGATGAGAATGGGCTCCGGCCACTGTCCACGAAGTGCTCAAAATTAAGAGATGAAAAACACTTCCGGCCGCCATTTGCAAAGTGCGCCAAGGCAATATATAAGCGAATTGGAGTGTACGTCGGCTGCGAAGTGATTATGCACTGCGAAGTTAGGCCGAGGGAGATGAGAATGGGCTCCGGCCACTGTCCACGAAGTGCTCAAAATTAAGAGATGAAAAACACTTCCGGCCGCCATTTGCAAAGTGCGCCAAGGCAATATATAAGCGAATTGGAGTGTACGTCGGCTGCGAAGTGATTATGCACTGCAAATTAGGCCAAGGGAGATGAGAATGGGCTCCGGCCACTGTCCACGAAGTGCTCAAAATTAAGAGATGAAAAACACTTCCGGCCGCCATTTGCAAAGTGCCCAAGGCAATATATAAGCGAATTGGAGTGTACGTCGGCTGCGAAGTGATTATGCACTGCGAAGGAGGCCGAGGGAGATGAGAATGGGCTCCGGCCACTGTCCACGAAGTGCTCAAAATTAAGAGATGAAAAACACTTCCGGCCGCCATTTGCAAAGTGCGCCAAGGCAATATATAAGCGAATTGGAGTGTACGTAGCTGCGAAGTGATTATGCACTGCAAATTAGGCCAAGGGAGATGAGAATGGGCTCCGGCCACTGTCCACGAAGTGCTCAAAATTAAGAGATGAAAACACTTCCGGCCGCCATTTGCAAAGTGCGCCAAGGCAATATATAAGCGAATTGGAGTGTACGTCGGCTGCGAAGTGATTATGCACTGCGAATTAGGCCGAGGGAGATGAGAATGGGCTCCGGCCACTGTCCACGAAGTGCTCAAAATTAAGAGATGAAAAACACTTCCGGCCGCCATTTGCAAAGTGCGCCAAGGCAATATATAAGCGAATTGGAGTGTACGTCGGCTGCGAAGTGATTATGCACTGCAAAGAGGCCGAGGGAGATGAGAATGGGCTCCGGCCACTGTCCACGAAGTGCTCAAAATTAAGAGATGAAAAACACTTCCGGCCGCCATTTGCAAAGTGCGCCAAGGCAATATATAAGCGAATTGGAGTGTACGTCGGCTGCGAAGTGATTATGCACTGCGAAGGAGGCCGAGGGAGATGAGAATGGGCTCCGGCCACTGTCCACGAAGTGCTCAAAATTAAGAGATGAAAAACACTTCCGGCCGCCATTTGCAAAGTGCGCCAAGGCAATATATAAGCGAATTGGAGTGTACGTCGGCTGCGAAGTGATTATGCACTGCAAAGTAGGCCGAGGGAGATGAGAATGGGCTCCGGCCACTGTCCACGAAGTGCTCAAAATTAAGAGATGAAAAACACTTCCGGCCGCCATTTGCAAAGTGCGCCAAGGCAATATATAAGCGAATTGGAGTGTACGTCGGCTGCGAAGTGATTATGCACTGCAATGAGGCCGAGGGAGATGAGAATGGGCTCCGGCCACTGTCCACGAAGTGCTCAAAATTAAGAGATGAAAAACACTTCCGGCCGCCATTTGCAAAGTGCGCCAAGGCAATATATAAGCGAATTGGAGTGTACGTCGGCTGCGAAGTGATTATGCACTGCAAATTAGGCCGAGGGAGATGAGAATGGGCTCCGGCCACTGTCCACGAAGTGCTCAAAATTAAGAGATGAAAAACACTTCCGGCCGCCATTTGCAAAGTGCGCCAAGGCAATATATAAGCGAATTGGAGTGTACGTCGGCTGCGAAGTGATTATGCACTGCGAAGGAGGCCGAGGGAGATGAGAATGGGCTCCGGCCACTGTCCACGAAGTGCTCAAAATTAAGAGATGAAAAACACTTCCGGCCGCCATTTGCAAAGTGCGCCAAGGCAATATATAAGCGAATTGGAGTGTACGTCGGCTGCGAAGTGATTATGCACTGCAAATTAGGCCAAGGGAGATGAGAATGGGCTCCGGCCACTGTCCACGAAGTGCTCAAAATTAAGAGATGAAAAACACTTCCGGCCGCCATTTGCAAAGTGCGCCAAGGCAATATATAAGCGAATTGGAGTGTACGTCGGCTGCGAAGTGATTATGCACTGCAAATAGGCCGAGGGAGATGAGAATGGGCTCCGGCCACTGTCCACGAAGTGCTCAAAATTAAGAGATGAAAAACACTTCCGGCCGCCATTTGCAAAGTGCGCCAAGGCAATATATAAGCGAATTGGAGTGTACGTCGGCTGCGAAGTGATTATGCACTGCAAATAGGCCAAGGGAGATGAGAATGGGCTCCGGCCACTGTCCACGAAGTGCTCAAAATTAAGAGATGAAAAACACTTCCGGCCGCCATTTGCAAAGTGCGCCAAGGCAATATATAAGCGAATTGGAGTGTACGTCGGCTGCGAAGTGATTATGCACTGCGAAGGAGGCCGAGGGAGATGAGAATGGGCTCCGGCCACTGTCCACGAAGTGCTCAAAATTAAGAGATGAAAAACACTTCCGGCCGCCATTTGCAAAGTGCGCCAAGGCAATATATAAGCGAATTGGAGTGTACGTCGGCTGCGAAGTGATTATGCACTGCGAAGGAGGCCGAGGGAGATGAGAATGGGCTCCGGCCACTGTCCACGAAGTGCTCAAAATTAAGAGATGAAAAACACTTCCGGCCGCCATTTGCAAAGTGCGCCAAGGCAATATATAAGCGAATTGGAGTGTACGTCGGCTGCGAAGTGATTATGCACTGCAAATTAGGCCAAGGGAGATGAGAATGGGCTCCGGCCACTGTCCACGAAGTGCTCAAAATTAAGAGATGAAAAACACTTCCGGCCGCCATTTGCAAAGTGCGCCAAGGCAATATATAAGCGAATTGGAGTGTACGTCGGCTGCGAAGTGATTATGCACTGCGAATTAGGCCGAGGGAGATGAGAATGGGCTCCGGCCACTGTCCACGAAGTGCTCAAAATTAAGAGATGAAAACACTTCCGGCCGCCATTTGCAAAGTGCGCCAAGGCAATATATAAGCGAATTGGAGTGTACGTCGGCTGCGAAGTGATTATGCACTGCAAATTAGGCCAAGGGAGATGAGAATGGGCTCCGGCCACTGTCCACGAAGTGCTCAAAATTAAGAGATGAAAAACACTTCCGGCCGCCATTTGCAAAGTGCGCCAAGGCAATATATAAGCGAATTGGAGTGTACGTCGGCTGCGAAGTGATTATGCACTGCGAAGGAGGCCGAGGGAGATGAGAATGGGCTCCGGCCACTGTCCACGAAGTGCTCAAAATTAAGAGATGAAAAACACTTCCGGCCGCCATTTGCAAAGTGCGCCAAGGCAATATATAAGCGAATTGGAGTGTACGTCGGCTGCGAAGTGATTATGCACTGCAAATAGGCAAGGGAGATGAGAATGGGCTCCGGCCACTGTCCACGAAGTGCTCAAAATTAAGAGATGAAAAACACTTCCGGCCGCCATTTGCAAAGTGCGCCAAGGCAATATATAAGCGAATTGGAGTGTACGTCGGCTGCGAAGTGATTATGCACTGCGAATGAGGCCGAGGGAGATGAGAATGGGCTCCGGCCACTGTCCACGAAGTGCTCAAAATTAAGAGATGAAAAACACTTCCGGCCGCCATTTGCAAAGTGCGCCAAGGCAATATATAAGCGAATTGGAGTGTACGTCGGCTGCGAAGTGATTATGCACTGCAAATTAGGCCAAGGGAGATGAGAATGGGCTCCGGCCACTGTCCACGAAGTGCTCAAAATTAAGAGATGAAAAACACTTCCGGCCGCCATTTGCAAAGTGCGCCAAGGCAATATATAAGCGAATTGGAGTGTACGTCGGCTGCGAAGTGATTATGCACTGCAAATGAGGCCGAGGGAGATGAGAATGGGCTCCGGCCACTGTCCACGAAGTGCTCAAAATTAAGAGATGAAAAACACTTCCGGCCGCCATTTGCAAAGTGCGCCAAGGCAATATATAAGCGAATTGGAGTGTACGTCGGCTGCGAAGTGATTATGCACTGCAAATTAGGCCGAGGGAGATGAGAATGGGCTCCGGCCACTGTCCACGAAGTGCTCAAAATTAAGAGATGAAAAACACTTCCGGCCGCCATTTGCAAAGTGCGCCAAGGCAATATATAAGCGAATTGGAGTGTACGTCGGCTGCGAAGTGATTATGCACTGCGAAGGAGGCCGAGGGAGATGAGAATGGGCTCCGGCCACTGTCCACGAAGTGCTCAAAATTAAGAGATGAAAAACACTTCCGGCCGCCATTTGCAAAGTGCGCCAAGGCAATATATAAGCGAATTGGAGTGTACGTCGGCTGCGAAGTGATTATGCACTGCGAAGGAGGCCGAGGGAGATGAGAATGGGCTCCGGCCACTGTCCACGAAGTGCTCAAAATTAAGAGATGAAAAACACTTCCGGCCGCCATTTGCAAAGTGCGCCAAGGCAATATATAAGCGAATTGGAGTGTACGTCGGCTGCGAAGTGATTATGCACTGCGAATGAGGCCGAGGGAGATGAGAATGGGCTCCGGCCACTGTCCACGAAGTGCTCAAAATTAAGAGATGAAAAACACTTCCGGCCGCCATTTGCAAAGTGCGCCAAGGCAATATATAAGCGAATTGGAGTGTACGTCGGCTGCGAAGTGATTATGCACTGCAAATTAGGCCAAGGGAGATGAGAATGGGCTCCGGCCACTGTCCACGAAGTGCTCAAAATTAAGAGATGAAAAACACTTCCGGCCGCCATTTGCAAAGTGCGCCAAGGCAATATATAAGCGAATTGGAGTGTACGTCGGCTGCGAAGTGATTATGCACTGCAAATTAGGCCGAGGGAGATGAGAATGGGCTCCGGCCACTGTCCACGAAGTGCTCAAAATTAAGAGATGAAAAACACTTCCGGCCGCCATTTGCAAAGTGCGCCAAGGCAATATATAAGCGAATTGGAGTGTACGTCGGCTGCGAAGTGATTATGCACTGCGAATGAGGCCGAGGGAGATGAGAATGGGCTCCGGCCACTGTCCACGAAGTGCTCAAAATTAAGAGATGAAAAACACTTCCGGCCGCCATTTGCAAAGTGCGCCAAGGCAATATATAAGCGAATTGGAGTGTACGTCGGCTGCGAAGTGATTATGCACTGCGAAGGAGGCCGAGGGAGATGAGAATGGGCTCCGGCCACTGTCCACGAAGTGCTCAAAATTAAGAGATGAAAAACACTTCCGGCCGCCATTTGCAAAGTGCGCCAAGGCAATATATAAGCGAATTGGAGTGTACGTCGGCTGCGAAGTGATTATGCACTGCAAATTAGGCCAAGGGAGATGAGAATGGGCTCCGGCCACTGTCCACGAAGTGCTCAAAATTAAGAGATGAAAAACACTTCCGGCCGCCATTTGCAAAGTGCGCCAAGGCAATATATAAGCGAATTGGAGTGTACGTCGGCTGCGAAGTGATTATGCACTGCGAAGGAGGCCGAGGGAGATGAGAATGGGCTCCGGCCACTGTCCACGAAGTGCTCAAAATTAAGAGATGAAAAACACTTCCGGCCGCCATTTGCAAAGTGCGCCAAGGCAATATATAAGCGAATTGGAGTGTACGTCGGCTGCGAAGTGATTATGCACTGCAAATAGGCCGAGGGAGATGAGAATGGGCTCCGGCCACTGTCCACGAAGTGCTCAAAATTAAGAGATGAAAAACACTTCCGGCCGCCATTTGCAAAGTGCGCCAAGGCAATATATAAGCGAATTGGAGTGTACGTCGGCTGCGAAGTGATTATGCACTGCAAATTAGGCCGAGGGAGATGAGAATGGGCTCCGGCCACTGTCCACGAAGTGCTCAAAATTAAGAGATGAAAAACACTTCCGGCCGCCATTTGCAAAGTGCGCCAAGGCAATATATAAGCGAATTGGAGTGTACGTCGGCTGCGAAGTGATTATGCACTGCAAATTAGGCCAAGGGAGATGAGAATGGGCTCCGGCCACTGTCCACGAAGTGCTCAAAATTAAGAGATGAAAAACACTTCCGGCCGCCATTTGCAAAGTGCGCCAAGGCAATATATAAGCGAATTGGAGTGTACGTCGGCTGCGAAGTGATTATGCACTGCGAAGGAGGCCGAGGGAGATGAGAATGGGCTCCGGCCACTGTCCACGAAGTGCTCAAAATTAAGAGATGAAAAACACTTCCGGCCGCCATTTGCAAAGTGCGCCAAGGCAATATATAAGCGAATTGGAGTGTACGTCGGCTGCGAAGTGATTATGCACTGCGAAGAGGCCGAGGGAGATGAGAATGGGCTCCGGCCACTGTCCACGAAGTGCTCAAAATTAAGAGATGAAAAACACTTCCGGCCGCCATTTGCAAAGTGCGCCAAGGCAATATATAAGCGAATTGGAGTGTACGTCGGCTGCGAAGTGATTATGCACTGCGAAGAGGCCGAGGGAGATGAGAATGGGCTCCGGCCACTGTCCACGAAGTGCTCAAAATTAAGAGATGAAAAACACTTCCGGCCGCCATTTGCAAAGTGCGCCAAGGCAATATATAAGCGAATTGGAGTGTACGTCGGCTGCGAAGTGATTATGCACTGCAAATTAGGCCGAGGGAGATGAGAATGGGCTCCGGCCACTGTCCACGAAGTGCTCAAAATTAAGAGATGAAAAACACTTCCGGCCGCCATTTGCAAAGTGCGCCAAGGCAATATATAAGCGAATTGGAGTGTACGTCGGCTGCGAAGTGATTATGCACTGCAAATTAGGCCGAGGGAGATGAGAATGGGCTCCGGCCACTGTCCACGAAGTGCTCAAAATTAAGAGATGAAAAACACTTCCGGCCGCCATTTGCAAAGTGCGCCAAGGCAATATATAAGCGAATTGGAGTGTACGTCGGCTGCGAAGTGATTATGCACTGCAAATTAGGCCGAGGGAGATGAGAATGGGCTCCGGCCACTGTCCACGAAGTGCTCAAAATTAAGAGATGAAAAACACTTCCGGCCGCCATTTGCAAAGTGCGCCAAGGCAATATATAAGCGAATTGGAGTGTACGTCGGCTGCGAAGTGATTATGCACTGCAAATTAGGCCGAGGGAGATGAGAATGGGCTCCGGCCACTGTCCACGAAGTGCTCAAAATTAAGAGATGAAAAACACTTCCGGCCGCCATTTGCAAAGTGCGCCAAGGCAATATATAAGCGAATTGGAGTGTACGTCGGCTGCGAAGTGATTATGCACTGCAAATTAGGCCGAGGGAGATGAGAATGGGCTCCGGCCACTGTCCACGAAGTGCTCAAAATTAAGAGATGAAAAACACTTCCGGCCGCCATTTGCAAAGTGCGCCAAGGCAATATATAAGCGAATTGGAGTGTACGTCGGCTGCGAAGTGATTATGCACTGCAAATTAGGCCGAGGGAGATGAGAATGGGCTCCGGCCACTGTCCACGAAGTGCTCAAAATTAAGAGATGAAAAACACTTCCGGCCGCCATTTGCAAAGTGCGCCAAGGCAATATATAAGCGAATTGGAGTGTACGTCGGCTGCGAAGTGATTATGCACTGCGAATGAGGCCGAGGGAGATGAGAATGGGCTCCGGCCACTGTCCACGAAGTGCTCAAAATTAAGAGATGAAAAACACTTCCGGCCGCCATTTGCAAAGTGCGCCAAGGCAATATATAAGCGAATTGGAGTGTACGTCGGCTGCGAAGTGATTATGCACTGCAAATTAGGCCGAGGGAGATGAGAATGGGCTCCGGCCACTGTCCACGAAGTGCTCAAAATTAAGAGATGAAAAACACTTCCGGCCGCCATTTGCAAAGTGCGCCAAGGCAATATATAAGCGAATTGGAGTGTACGTCGGCTGCGAAGTGATTATGCACTGCAAATTAGGCCGAGGGAGATGAGAATGGGCTCCGGCCACTGTCCACGAAGTGCTCAAAATTAAGAGATGAAAAACACTTCCGGCCGCCATTTGCAAAGTGCGCCAAGGCAATATATAAGCGAATTGGAGTGTACGTCGGCTGCGAAGTGATTATGCACTGCAAATTAGGCCGAGGGAGATGAGAATGGGCTCCGGCCACTGTCCACGAAGTGCTCAAAATTAAGAGATGAAAAACACTTCCGGCCGCCATTTGCAAAGTGCGCCAAGGCAATATATAAGCGAATTGGAGTGTACGTCGGCTGCGAAGTGATTATGCACTGCGAATGAGGCCGAGGGAGATGAGAATGGGCTCCGGCCACTGTCCACGAAGTGCTCAAAATTAAGAGATGAAAAACACTTCCGGCCGCCATTTGCAAAGTGCGCCAAGGCAATATATAAGCGAATTGGAGTGTACGTCGGCTGCGAAGTGATTATGCACTGCAAATGAGGCCGAGGGAGATGAGAATGGGCTCCGGCCACTGTCCACGAAGTGCTCAAAATTAAGAGATGAAAAACACTTCCGGCCGCCATTTGCAAAGTGCGCCAAGGCAATATATAAGCGAATTGGAGTGTACGTCGGCTGCGAAGTGATTATGCACTGCAAATTAGGCCGAGGGAGATGAGAATGGGCTCCGGCCACTGTCCACGAAGTGCTCAAAATTAAGAGATGAAAAACACTTCCGGCCGCCATTTGCAAAGTGCGCCAAGGCAATATATAAGCGAATTGGAGTGTACGTCGGCTGCGAAGTGATTATGCACTGCGAAAGAGGCCGAGGGAGATGAGAATGGGCTCCGGCCACTGTCCACGAAGTGCTCAAAATTAAGAGATGAAAAACACTTCCGGCCGCCATTTGCAAAGTGCGCCAAGGCAATATATAAGCGAATTGGAGTGTACGTCGGCTGCGAAGTGATTATGCACTGCGAATGAGGCCGAGGGAGATGAGAATGGGCTCCGGCCACTGTCCACGAAGTGCTCAAAATTAAGAGATGAAAAACACTTCCGGCCGCCATTTGCAAAGTGCGCCAAGGCAATATATAAGCGAATTGGAGTGTACGTCGGCTGCGAAGTGATTATGCACTGCGAAGAGGCCGAGGGAGATGAGAATGGGCTCCGGCCACTGTCCACGAAGTGCTCAAAATTAAGAGATGAAAAACACTTCCGGCCGCCATTTGCAAAGTGCGCCAAGGCAATATATAAGCGAATTGGAGTGTACGTCGGCTGCGAAGTGATTATGCACTGCAAATGAGGCCGAGGGAGATGAGAATGGGCTCCGGCCACTGTCCACGAAGTGCTCAAAATTAAGAGATGAAAAACACTTCCGGCCGCCATTTGCAAAGTGCGCCAAGGCAATATATAAGCGAATTGGAGTGTACGTCGGCTGCGAAGTGATTATGCACTGCAAATTAGGCCGAGGGAGATGAGAATGGGCTCCGGCCACTGTCCACGAAGTGCTCAAAATTAAGAGATGAAAAACACTTCCGGCCGCCATTTGCAAAGTGCGCCAAGGCAATATATAAGCGAATTGGAGTGTACGTCGGCTGCGAAGTGATTATGCACTGCGAAGGAGGCCGAGGGAGATGAGAATGGGCTCCGGCCACTGTCCACGAAGTGCTCAAAATTAAGAGATGAAAAACACTTCCGGCCGCCATTTGCAAAGTGCGCCAAGGCAATATATAAGCGAATTGGAGTGTACGTCGGCTGCGAAGTGATTATGCACTGCAAATTAGGCCAAGGGAGATGAGAATGGGCTCCGGCCACTGTCCACGAAGTGCTCAAAATTAAGAGATGAAAAACACTTCCGGCCGCCATTTGCAAAGTGCGCCAAGGCAATATATAAGCGAATTGGAGTGTACGTCGGCTGCGAAGTGATTATGCACTGCGAATGAGGCCGAGGGAGATGAGAATGGGCTCCGGCCACTGTCCACGAAGTGCTCAAAATTAAGAGATGAAAAACACTTCCGGCCGCCATTTGCAAAGTGCGCCAAGGCAATATATAAGCGAATTGGAGTGTACGTCGGCTGCGAAGTGATTATGCACTGCAAATTAGGCCGAGGGAGATGAGAATGGGCTCCGGCCACTGTCCACGAAGTGCTCAAAATTAAGAGATGAAAAACACTTCCGGCCGCCATTTGCAAAGTGCGCCAAGGCAATATATAAGCGAATTGGAGTGTACGTCGGCTGCGAAGTGATTATGCACTGCGAAGGAGGCCGAGGGAGATGAGAATGGGCTCCGGCCACTGTCCACGAAGTGCTCAAAATTAAGAGATGAAAAACACTTCCGGCCGCCATTTGCAAAGTGCGCCAAGGCAATATATAAGCGAATTGGAGTGTACGTCGGCTGCGAAGTGATTATGCACTGCAAATTAGGCCAAGGGAGATGAGAATGGGCTCCGGCCACTGTCCACGAAGTGCTCAAAATTAAGAGATGAAAAACACTTCCGGCCGCCATTTGCAAAGTGCGCCAAGGCAATATATAAGCGAATTGGAGTGTACGTCGGCTGCGAAGTGATTATGCACTGCGAAGGAGGCCGAGGGAGATGAGAATGGGCTCCGGCCACTGTCCACGAAGTGCTCAAAATTAAGAGATGAAAAACACTTCCGGCCGCCATTTGCAAAGTGCGCCAAGGCAATATATAAGCGAATTGGAGTGTACGTCGGCTGCGAAGTGATTATGCACTGCAAAGTAGGCCGAGGGAGATGAGAATGGGCTCCGGCCACTGTCCACGAAGTGCTCAAAATTAAGAGATGAAAAACACTTCCGGCCGCCATTTGCAAAGTGCGCCAAGGCAATATATAAGCGAATTGGAGTGTACGTCGGCTGCGAAGTGATTATGCACTGCGAAGGAGGCCGAGGGAGATGAGAATGGGCTCCGGCCACTGTCCACGAAGTGCTCAAAATTAAGAGATGAAAAACACTTCCGGCCGCCATTTGCAAAGTGCGCCAAGGCAATATATAAGCGAATTGGAGTGTACGTCGGCTGCGAAGTGATTATGCACTGCAAATTAGGCCGAGGGAGATGAGAATGGGCTCCGGCCACTGTCCACGAAGTGCTCAAAATTAAGAGATGAAAAACACTTCCGGCCGCCATTTGCAAAGTGCGCCAAGGCAATATATAAGCGAATTGGAGTGTACGTCGGCTGCGAAGTGATTATGCACTGCGAATGAGGCCGAGGGAGATGAGAATGGGCTCCGGCCACTGTCCACGAAGTGCTCAAAATTAAGAGATGAAAAACACTTCCGGCCGCCATTTGCAAAGTGCGCCAAGGCAATATATAAGCGAATTGGAGTGTACGTCGGCTGCGAAGTGATTATGCACTGCAAATTAGGCCGAGGGAGATGAGAATGGGCTCCGGCCACTGTCCACGAAGTGCTCAAAATTAAGAGATGAAAAACACTTCCGGCCGCCATTTGCAAAGTGCGCCAAGGCAATATATAAGCGAATTGGAGTGTACGTCGGCTGCGAAGTGATTATGCACTGCGAAGAGGCCGAGGGAGATGAGAATGGGCTCCGGCCACTGTCCACGAAGTGCTCAAAATTAAGAGATGAAAAACACTTCCGGCCGCCATTTGCAAAGTGCGCCAAGGCAATATATAAGCGAATTGGAGTGTACGTCGGCTGCGAAGTGATTATGCACTGCAAATTAGGCCAAGGGAGATGAGAATGGGCTCCGGCCACTGTCCACGAAGTGCTCAAAATTAAGAGATGAAAAACACTTCCGGCCGCCATTTGCAAAGTGCGCCAAGGCAATATATAAGCGAATTGGAGTGTACGTCGGCTGCGAAGTGATTATGCACTGCGAAGGAGGCCGAGGGAGATGAGAATGGGCTCCGGCCACTGTCCACGAAGTGCTCAAAATTAAGAGATGAAAAACACTTCCGGCCGCCATTTGCAAAGTGCGCCAAGGCAATATATAAGCGAATTGGAGTGTACGTCGGCTGCGAAGTGATTATGCACTGCAAATTAGGCCAAGGGAGATGAGAATGGGCTCCGGCCACTGTCCACGAAGTGCTCAAAATTAAGAGATGAAAAACACTTCCGGCCGCCATTTGCAAAGTGCGCCAAGGCAATATATAAGCGAATTGGAGTGTACGTCGGCTGCGAAGTGATTATGCACTGCGAAGGAGGCCGAGGGAGATGAGAATGGGCTCCGGCCACTGTCCACGAAGTGCTCAAAATTAAGAGATGAAAAACACTTCCGGCCGCCATTTGCAAAGTGCGCCAAGGCAATATATAAGCGAATTGGAGTGTACGTCGGCTGCGAAGTGATTATGCACTGCAAATTAGGCCAAGGGAGATGAGAATGGGCTCCGGCCACTGTCCACGAAGTGCTCAAAATTAAGAGATGAAAAACACTTCCGGCCGCCATTTGCAAAGTGCGCCAAGGCAATATATAAGCGAATTGGAGTGTACGTCGGCTGCGAAGTGATTATGCACTGCGAATGAGGCCGAGGGAGATGAGAATGGGCTCCGGCCACTGTCCACGAAGTGCTCAAAATTAAGAGATGAAAAACACTTCCGGCCGCCATTTGCAAAGTGCGCCAAGGCAATATATAAGCGAATTGGAGTGTACGTCGGCTGCGAAGTGATTATGCACTGCAAATGAGGCCGAGGGAGATGAGAATGGGCTCCGGCCACTGTCCACGAAGTGCTCAAAATTAAGAGATGAAAAACACTTCCGGCCGCCATTTGCAAAGTGCGCCAAGGCAATATATAAGCGAATTGGAGTGTACGTCGGCTGCGAAGTGATTATGCACTGCGAAGGAGGCCGAGGGAGATGAGAATGGGCTCCGGCCACTGTCCACGAAGTGCTCAAAATTAAGAGATGAAAAACACTTCCGGCCGCCATTTGCAAAGTGCGCCAAGGCAATATATAAGCGAATTGGAGTGTACGTCGGCTGCGAAGTGATTATGCACTGCAAATTAGGCCAAGGGAGATGAGAATGGGCTCCGGCCACTGTCCACGAAGTGCTCAAAATTAAGAGATGAAAAACACTTCCGGCCGCCATTTGCAAAGTGCGCCAAGGCAATATATAAGCGAATTGGAGTGTACGTCGGCTGCGAAGTGATTATGCACTGCGAAGGAGGCCGAGGGAGATGAGAATGGGCTCCGGCCACTGTCCACGAAGTGCTCAAAATTAAGAGATGAAAAACACTTCCGGCCGCCATTTGCAAAGTGCGCCAAGGCAATATATAAGCGAATTGGAGTGTACGTCGGCTGCGAAGTGATTATGCACTGCAAATTAGGCCGAGGGAGATGAGAATGGGCTCCGGCCACTGTCCACGAAGTGCTCAAAATTAAGAGATGAAAAACACTTCCGGCCGCCATTTGCAAAGTGCGCCAAGGCAATATATAAGCGAATTGGAGTGTACGTCGGCTGCGAAGTGATTATGCACTGCGAAGTAGGCCGAGGGAGATGAGAATGGGCTCCGGCCACTGTCCACGAAGTGCTCAAAATTAAGAGATGAAAAACACTTCCGGCCGCCATTTGCAAAGTGCGCCAAGGCAATATATAAGCGAATTGGAGTGTACGTCGGCTGCGAAGTGATTATGCACTGCAAATTAGGCCAAGGGAGATGAGAATGGGCTCCGGCCACTGTCCACGAAGTGCTCAAAATTAAGAGATGAAAAACACTTCCGGCCGCCATTTGCAAAGTGCGCCAAGGCAATATATAAGCGAATTGGAGTGTACGTCGGCTGCGAAGTGATTATGCACTGCAAATGAGGCCGAGGGAGATGAGAATGGGCTCCGGCCACTGTCCACGAAGTGCTCAAAATTAAGAGATGAAAAACACTTCCGGCCGCCATTTGCAAAGTGCGCCAAGGCAATATATAAGCGAATTGGAGTGTACGTCGGCTGCGAAGTGATTATGCACTGCAAATTAGGCCGAGGGAGATGAGAATGGGCTCCGGCCACTGTCCACGAAGTGCTCAAAATTAAGAGATGAAAAACACTTCCGGCCGCCATTTGCAAAGTGCGCCAAGGCAATATATAAGCGAATTGGAGTGTACGTCGGCTGCGAAGTGATTATGCACTGCAAATTAGGCCGAGGGAGATGAGAATGGGCTCCGGCCACTGTCCACGAAGTGCTCAAAATTAAGAGATGAAAAACACTTCCGGCCGCCATTTGCAAAGTGCGCCAAGGCAATATATAAGCGAATTGGAGTGTACGTCGGCTGCGAAGTGATTATGCACTGCGAATGAGGCCGAGGGAGATGAGAATGGGCTCCGGCCACTGTCCACGAAGTGCTCAAAATTAAGAGATGAAAAACACTTCCGGCCGCCATTTGCAAAGTGCGCCAAGGCAATATATAAGCGAATTGGAGTGTACGTCGGCTGCGAAGTGATTATGCACTGCAAATTAGGCCAAGGGAGATGAGAATGGGCTCCGGCCACTGTCCACGAAGTGCTCAAAATTAAGAGATGAAAAACACTTCCGGCCGCCATTTGCAAAGTGCGCCAAGGCAATATATAAGCGAATTGGAGTGTACGTCGGCTGCGAAGTGATTATGCACTGCGAAGGAGGCCGAGGGAGATGAGAATGGGCTCCGGCCACTGTCCACGAAGTGCTCAAAATTAAGAGATGAAAAACACTTCCGGCCGCCATTTGCAAAGTGCGCCAAGGCAATATATAAGCGAATTGGAGTGTACGTCGGCTGCGAAGTGATTATGCACTGCAAATTAGGCCGAGGGAGATGAGAATGGGCTCCGGCCACTGTCCACGAAGTGCTCAAAATTAAGAGATGAAAAACACTTCCGGCCGCCATTTGCAAAGTGCGCCAAGGCAATATATAAGCGAATTGGAGTGTACGTCGGCTGCGAAGTGATTATGCACTGCAAATTAGGCCGAGGGAGATGAGAATGGGCTCCGGCCACTGTCCACGAAGTGCTCAAAATTAAGAGATGAAAAACACTTCCGGCCGCCATTTGCAAAGTGCGCCAAGGCAATATATAAGCGAATTGGAGTGTACGTCGGCTGCGAAGTGATTATGCACTGCAAATTAGGCCGAGGGAGATGAGAATGGGCTCCGGCCACTGTCCACGAAGTGCTCAAAATTAAGAGATGAAAAACACTTCCGGCCGCCATTTGCAAAGTGCGCCAAGGCAATATATAAGCGAATTGGAGTGTACGTCGGCTGCGAAGTGATTATGCACTGCAAATTAGGCCGAGGGAGATGAGAATGGGCTCCGGCCACTGTCCACGAAGTGCTCAAAATTAAGAGATGAAAAACACTTCCGGCCGCCATTTGCAAAGTGCGCCAAGGCAATATATAAGCGAATTGGAGTGTACGTCGGCTGCGAAGTGATTATGCACTGCAAATTAGGCCGAGGGAGATGAGAATGGGCTCCGGCCACTGTCCACGAAGTGCTCAAAATTAAGAGATGAAAAACACTTCCGGCCGCCATTTGCAAAGTGCGCCAAGGCAATATATAAGCGAATTGGAGTGTACGTCGGCTGCGAAGTGATTATGCACTGCAAATTAGGCCGAGGGAGATGAGAATGGGCTCCGGCCACTGTCCACGAAGTGCTCAAAATTAAGAGATGAAAAACACTTCCGGCCGCCATTTGCAAAGTGCGCCAAGGCAATATATAAGCGAATTGGAGTGTACGTCGGCTGCGAAGTGATTATGCACTGCAAATGAGGCCGAGGGAGATGAGAATGGGCTCCGGCCACTGTCCACGAAGTGCTCAAAATTAAGAGATGAAAAACACTTCCGGCCGCCATTTGCAAAGTGCGCCAAGGCAATATATAAGCGAATTGGAGTGTACGTCGGCTGCGAAGTGATTATGCACTGCAAATTAGGCCAAGGGAGATGAGAATGGGCTCCGGCCACTGTCCACGAAGTGCTCAAAATTAAGAGATGAAAAACACTTCCGGCCGCCATTTGCAAAGTGCGCCAAGGCAATATATAAGCGAATTGGAGTGTACGTCGGCTGCGAAGTGATTATGCACTGCAAATTAGGCCAAGGGAGATGAGAATGGGCTCCGGCCACTGTCCACGAAGTGCTCAAAATTAAGAGATGAAAAACACTTCCGGCCGCCATTTGCAAAGTGCGCCAAGGCAATATATAAGCGAATTGGAGTGTACGTCGGCTGCGAAGTGATTATGCACTGCAAAGTAGGCCGAGGGAGATGAGAATGGGCTCCGGCCACTGTCCACGAAGTGCTCAAAATTAAGAGATGAAAAACACTTCCGGCCGCCATTTGCAAAGTGCGCCAAGGCAATATATAAGCGAATTGGAGTGTACGTCGGCTGCGAAGTGATTATGCACTGCAAATTAGGCCGAGGGAGATGAGAATGGGCTCCGGCCACTGTCCACGAAGTGCTCAAAATTAAGAGATGAAAAACACTTCCGGCCGCCATTTGCAAAGTGCGCCAAGGCAATATATAAGCGAATTGGAGTGTACGTCGGCTGCGAAGTGATTATGCACTGCGAATGAGGCCGAGGGAGATGAGAATGGGCTCCGGCCACTGTCCACGAAGTGCTCAAAATTAAGAGATGAAAAACACTTCCGGCCGCCATTTGCAAAGTGCGCCAAGGCAATATATAAGCGAATTGGAGTGTACGTCGGCTGCGAAGTGATTATGCACTGCAAATAGGCCGAGGGAGATGAGAATGGGCTCCGGCCACTGTCCACGAAGTGCTCAAAATTAAGAGATGAAAAACACTTCCGGCCGCCATTTGCAAAGTGCGCCAAGGCAATATATAAGCGAATTGGAGTGTACGTCGGCTGCGAAGTGATTATGCACTGCAAATTAGGCCAAGGGAGATGAGAATGGGCTCCGGCCACTGTCCACGAAGTGCTCAAAATTAAGAGATGAAAAACACTTCCGGCCGCCATTTGCAAAGTGCGCCAAGGCAATATATAAGCGAATTGGAGTGTACGTCGGCTGCGAAGTGATTATGCACTGCAAATTAGGCCGAGGGAGATGAGAATGGGCTCCGGCCACTGTCCACGAAGTGCTCAAAATTAAGAGATGAAAAACACTTCCGGCCGCCATTTGCAAAGTGCGCCAAGGCAATATATAAGCGAATTGGAGTGTACGTCGGCTGCGAAGTGATTATGCACTGCAAATTAGGCCAAGGGAGATGAGAATGGGCTCCGGCCACTGTCCACGAAGTGCTCAAAATTAAGAGATGAAAAACACTTCCGGCCGCCATTTGCAAAGTGCGCCAAGGCAATATATAAGCGAATTGGAGTGTACGTCGGCTGCGAAGTGATTATGCACTGCAAATTAGGCCGAGGGAGATGAGAATGGGCTCCGGCCACTGTCCACGAAGTGCTCAAAATTAAGAGATGAAAAACACTTCCGGCCGCCATTTGCAAAGTGCGCCAAGGCAATATATAAGCGAATTGGAGTGTACGTCGGCTGCGAAGTGATTATGCACTGCGAAGGAGGCCGAGGGAGATGAGAATGGGCTCCGGCCACTGTCCACGAAGTGCTCAAAATTAAGAGATGAAAAACACTTCCGGCCGCCATTTGCAAAGTGCGCCAAGGCAATATATAAGCGAATTGGAGTGTACGTCGGCTGCGAAGTGATTATGCACTGCAAATTAGGCCGAGGGAGATGAGAATGGGCTCCGGCCACTGTCCACGAAGTGCTCAAAATTAAGAGATGAAAAACACTTCCGGCCGCCATTTGCAAAGTGCGCCAAGGCAATATATAAGCGAATTGGAGTGTACGTCGGCTGCGAAGTGATTATGCACTGCGAAGGAGGCCGAGGGAGATGAGAATGGGCTCCGGCCACTGTCCACGAAGTGCTCAAAATTAAGAGATGAAAAACACTTCCGGCCGCCATTTGCAAAGTGCGCCAAGGCAATATATAAGCGAATTGGAGTGTACGTCGGCTGCGAAGTGATTATGCACTGCAAATTAGGCCAAGGGAGATGAGAATGGGCTCCGGCCACTGTCCACGAAGTGCTCAAAATTAAGAGATGAAAAACACTTCCGGCCGCCATTTGCAAAGTGCGCCAAGGCAATATATAAGCGAATTGGAGTGTACGTCGGCTGCGAAGTGATTATGCACTGCGAAGGAGGCCGAGGGAGATGAGAATGGGCTCCGGCCACTGTCCACGAAGTGCTCAAAATTAAGAGATGAAAAACACTTCCGGCCGCCATTTGCAAAGTGCGCCAAGGCAATATATAAGCGAATTGGAGTGTACGTCGGCTGCGAAGTGATTATGCACTGCAAATTAGGCCAAGGGAGATGAGAATGGGCTCCGGCCACTGTCCACGAAGTGCTCAAAATTAAGAGATGAAAAACACTTCCGGCCGCCATTTGCAAAGTGCGCCAAGGCAATATATAAGCGAATTGGAGTGTACGTCGGCTGCGAAGTGATTATGCACTGCGAAGAGGCCGAGGGAGATGAGAATGGGCTCCGGCCACTGTCCACGAAGTGCTCAAAATTAAGAGATGAAAAACACTTCCGGCCGCCATTTGCAAAGTGCGCCAAGGCAATATATAAGCGAATTGGAGTGTACGTCGGCTGCGAAGTGATTATGCACTGCGAAGGAGGCCGAGGGAGATGAGAATGGGCTCCGGCCACTGTCCACGAAGTGCTCAAAATTAAGAGATGAAAAACACTTCCGGCCGCCATTTGCAAAGTGCGCCAAGGCAATATATAAGCGAATTGGAGTGTACGTCGGCTGCGAAGTGATTATGCACTGCAAATTAGGCCAAGGGAGATGAGAATGGGCTCCGGCCACTGTCCACGAAGTGCTCAAAATTAAGAGATGAAAAACACTTCCGGCCGCCATTTGCAAAGTGCGCCAAGGCAATATATAAGCGAATTGGAGTGTACGTCGGCTGCGAAGTGATTATGCACTGCGAAGGAGGCCGAGGGAGATGAGAATGGGCTCCGGCCACTGTCCACGAAGTGCTCAAAATTAAGAGATGAAAAACACTTCCGGCCGCCATTTGCAAAGTGCGCCAAGGCAATATATAAGCGAATTGGAGTGTACGTCGGCTGCGAAGTGATTATGCACTGCAAATTAGGCCAAGGGAGATGAGAATGGGCTCCGGCCACTGTCCACGAAGTGCTCAAAATTAAGAGATGAAAAACACTTCCGGCCGCCATTTGCAAAGTGCGCCAAGGCAATATATAAGCGAATTGGAGTGTACGTCGGCTGCGAAGTGATTATGCACTGCGAAAGAGGCCGAGGGAGATGAGAATGGGCTCCGGCCACTGTCCACGAAGTGCTCAAAATTAAGAGATGAAAAACACTTCCGGCCGCCATTTGCAAAGTGCGCCAAGGCAATATATAAGCGAATTGGAGTGTACGTCGGCTGCGAAGTGATTATGCACTGCAAATTAGGCCAAGGGAGATGAGAATGGGCTCCGGCCACTGTCCACGAAGTGCTCAAAATTAAGAGATGAAAAACACTTCCGGCCGCCATTTGCAAAGTGCGCCAAGGCAATATATAAGCGAATTGGAGTGTACGTCGGCTGCGAAGTGATTATGCACTGCGAAATGAGGCCAGAGGGAGATGAGAATGGGCTCCGGCCACTGTCCACGAAGTGCTCAAAATTAAGAGATGAAAAACACTTCCGGCCGCCATTTGCAAAGTGCGCCAAGGCAATATATAAGCGAATTGGAGTGTACGTCGGCTGCGAAGTGATTATGCACTGCAAATTAGGCCAAGGGAGATGAGAATGGGCTCCGGCCACTGTCCACGAAGTGCTCAAAATTAAGAGATGAAAAACACTTCCGGCCGCCATTTGCAAAGTGCGCCAAGGCAATATATAAGCGAATTGGAGTGTACGTCGGCTGCGAAGTGATTATGCACTGCGAAATGGAGGCCGAGGGAGATGAGAATGGGCTCCGGCCACTGTCCACGAAGTGCTCAAAATTAAGAGATGAAAAACACTTCCGGCCGCCATTTGCAAAGTGCGCCAAGGCAATATATAAGCGAATTGGAGTGTACGTGGCTGCGAAGTGATTATGCACTGCAAATTAGGCCAAGGGAGATGAGAATGGGCTCCGGCCACTGTCCACGAAGTGCTCAAAATTAAGAGATGAAAAACACTTCCGGCCGCCATTTGCAAAGTGCGCCAAGGCAATATATAAGCGAATTGGAGTGTACGTCGGCTGCGAAGTGATTATGCACTGCGAATGAGGCCGAGGGAGATGAGAATGGGCTCCGGCCACTGTCCACGAAGTGCTCAAAATTAAGAGATGAAAAACACTTCCGGCCGCCATTTGCAAAGTGCGCCAAGGCAATATATAAGCGAATTGGAGTGTACGTCGGCTGCGAAGTGATTATGCACTGCAAATAGGCCAAGGGAGATGAGAATGGGCTCCGGCCACTGTCCACGAAGTGCTCAAAATTAAGAGATGAAAAACACTTCCGGCCGCCATTTGCAAAGTGCGCCAAGGCAATATATAAGCGAATTGGAGTGTACGTCGGCTGCGAAGTGATTATGCACTGCGAAGGAGGCCGAGGGAGATGAGAATGGGCTCCGGCCACTGTCCACGAAGTGCTCAAAATTAAGAGATGAAAAACACTTCCGGCCGCCATTTGCAAAGTGCGCCAAGGCAATATATAAGCGAATTGGAGTGTACGTGGCTGCGAAGTGATTATGCACTGCAAATTAGGCCAAGGGAGATGAGAATGGGCTCCGGCCACTGTCCACGAAGTGCTCAAAATTAAGAGATGAAAAACACTTCCGGCCGCCATTTGCAAAGTGCGCCAAGGCAATATATAAGCGAATTGGAGTGTACGTCGGCTGCGAAGTGATTATGCACTGCGAAATGAGGCCAGAGGGAGATGAGAATGGGCTCCGGCCACTGTCCACGAAGTGCTCAAAATTAAGAGATGAAAAACACTTCCGGCCGCCATTTGCAAAGTGCGCCAAGGCAATATATAAGCGAATTGGAGTGTACGTCGGCTGCGAAGTGATTATGCACTGCGAATGAGGCCGAGGGAGATGAGAATGGGCTCCGGCCACTGTCCACGAAGTGCTCAAAATTAAGAGATGAAAAACACTTCCGGCCGCCATTTGCAAAGTGCGCCAAGGCAATATATAAGCGAATTGGAGTGTACGTCGGCTGCGAAGTGATTATGCACTGCAAATTAGGCCAAGGGAGATGAGAATGGGCTCCGGCCACTGTCCACGAAGTGCTCAAAATTAAGAGATGAAAAACACTTCCGGCCGCCATTTGCAAAGTGCGCCAAGGCAATATATAAGCGAATTGGAGTGTACGTCGGCTGCGAAGTGATTATGCACTGCGAAATGAGGCCGAGGGAGATGAGAATGGGCTCCGGCCACTGTCCACGAAGTGCTCAAAATTAAGAGATGAAAAACACTTCCGGCCGCCATTTGCAAAGTGCGCCAAGGCAATATATAAGCGAATTGGAGTGTACGTCGGCTGCGAAGTGATTATGCACTGCAAATTAGGCCAAGGGAGATGAGAATGGGCTCCGGCCACTGTCCACGAAGTGCTCAAAATTAAGAGATGAAAAACACTTCCGGCCGCCATTTGCAAAGTGCGCCAAGGCAATATATAAGCGAATTGGAGTGTACGTCGGCTGCGAAGTGATTATGCACTGCGAAGGAGGCCGAGGGAGATGAGAATGGGCTCCGGCCACTGTCCACGAAGTGCTCAAAATTAAGAGATGAAAAACACTTCCGGCCGCCATTTGCAAAGTGCGCCAAGGCAATATATAAGCGAATTGGAGTGTACGTGGCTGCGAAGTGATTATGCACTGCAAATTAGGCCAAGGGAGATGAGAATGGGCTCCGGCCACTGTCCACGAAGTGCTCAAAATTAAGAGATGAAAAACACTTCCGGCCGCCATTTGCAAAGTGCGCCAAGGCAATATATAAGCGAATTGGAGTGTACGTCGGCTGCGAAGTGATTATGCACTGCGAAGTAGGCCGAGGGAGATGAGAATGGGCTCCGGCCACTGTCCACGAAGTGCTCAAAATTAAGAGATGAAAAACACTTCCGGCCGCCATTTGCAAAGTGCGCCAAGGCAATATATAAGCGAATTGGAGTGTACGTCGGCTGCGAAGTGATTATGCACTGCAAAGGAGGCCGAGGGAGATGAGAATGGGCTCCGGCCACTGTCCACGAAGTGCTCAAAATTAAGAGATGAAAAACACTTCCGGCCGCCATTTGCAAAGTGCGCCAAGGCAATATATAAGCGAATTGGAGTGTACGTCGGCTGCGAAGTGATTATGCACTGCAAATTAGGCCAAGGGAGATGAGAATGGGCTCCGGCCACTGTCCACGAAGTGCTCAAAATTAAGAGATGAAAAACACTTCCGGCCGCCATTTGCAAAGTGCGCCAAGGCAATATATAAGCGAATTGGAGTGTACGTCGGCTGCGAAGTGATTATGCACTGCAAATTAGGCCAAGGGAGATGAGAATGGGCTCCGGCCACTGTCCACGAAGTGCTCAAAATTAAGAGATGAAAAACACTTCCGGCCGCCATTTGCAAAGTGCGCCAAGGCAATATATAAGCGAATTGGAGTGTACGTCGGCTGCGAAGTGATTATGCACTGCGAAGGAGGCCGAGGGAGATGAGAATGGGCTCCGGCCACTGTCCACGAAGTGCTCAAAATTAAGAGATGAAAAACACTTCCGGCCGCCATTTGCAAAGTGCGCCAAGGCAATATATAAGCGAATTGGAGTGTACGTCGGCTGCGAAGTGATTATGCACTGCAAATAGGCCAAGGGAGATGAGAATGGGCTCCGGCCACTGTCCACGAAGTGCTCAAAATTAAGAGATGAAAAACACTTCCGGCCGCCATTTGCAAAGTGCGCCAAGGCAATATATAAGCGAATTGGAGTGTACGTCGGCTGCGAAGTGATTATGCACTGCAAATTAGGCCAAGGGAGATGAGAATGGGCTCCGGCCACTGTCCACGAAGTGCTCAAAATTAAGAGATGAAAAACACTTCCGGCCGCCATTTGCAAAGTGCGCCAAGGCAATATATAAGCGAATTGGAGTGTACGTCGGCTGCGAAGTGATTATGCACTGCGAAGGAGGCCGAGGGAGATGAGAATGGGCTCCGGCCACTGTCCACGAAGTGCTCAAAATTAAGAGATGAAAAACACTTCCGGCCGCCATTTGCAAAGTGCGCCAAGGCAATATATAAGCGAATTGGAGTGTACGTCGGCTGCGAAGTGATTATGCACTGCGAAATGAGGCCGAGGGAGATGAGAATGGGCTCCGGCCACTGTCCACGAAGTGCTCAAAATTAAGAGATGAAAAACACTTCCGGCCGCCATTTGCAAAGTGCGCCAAGGCAATATATAAGCGAATTGGAGTGTACGTCGGCTGCGAAGTGATTATGCACTGCAAATTAGGCCAAGGGAGATGAGAATGGGCTCCGGCCACTGTCCACGAAGTGCTCAAAATTAAGAGATGAAAAACACTTCCGGCCGCCATTTGCAAAGTGCGCCAAGGCAATATATAAGCGAATTGGAGTGTACGTAGGCTGCGAAGTGATTATGCACTGCAAATTAGGCCAAGGGAGATGAGAATGGGCTCCGGCCACTGTCCACGAAGTGCTCAAAATTAAGAGATGAAAAACACTTCCGGCCGCCATTTGCAAAGTGCGCCAAGGCAATATATAAGCGAATTGGAGTGTACGTAAGCTGCGAAGTGATTATGCACTGCAAATTAGGCCAGAGGGAGATGAGAATGGGCTCCGGCCACTGTCCACGAAGTGCTCAAAATTAAGAGATGAAAAACACTTCCGGCCGCCATTTGCAAAGTGCGCCAAGGCAATATATAAGCGAATTGGAGTGTACGTCGGCTGCGAAGTGATTATGCACTGCAAATTAGGCCAAGGGAGATGAGAATGGGCTCCGGCCACTGTCCACGAAGTGCTCAAAATTAAGAGATGAAAAACACTTCCGGCCGCCATTTGCAAAGTGCGCCAAGGCAATATATAAGCGAATTGGAGTGTACGTCGGCTGCGAAGTGATTATGCACTGCAAGGAGGCCGAGGGAGATGAGAATGGGCTCCGGCCACTGTCCACGAAGTGCTCAAAATTAAGAGATGAAAAACACTTCCGGCCGCCATTTGCAAAGTGCGCCAAGGCAATATATAAGCGAATTGGAGTGTACGTCGGCTGCGAAGTGATTATGCACTGCAAATTAGGCCAAGGGAGATGAGAATGGGCTCCGGCCACTGTCCACGAAGTGCTCAAAATTAAGAGATGAAAAACACTTCCGGCCGCCATTTGCAAAGTGCGCCAAGGCAATATATAAGCGAATTGGAGTGTACGTCGGCTGCGAAGTGATTATGCACTGCAAATTAGGCCAAGGGAGATGAGAATGGGCTCCGGCCACTGTCCACGAAGTGCTCAAAATTAAGAGATGAAAAACACTTCCGGCCGCCATTTGCAAAGTGCGCCAAGGCAATATATAAGCGAATTGGAGTGTACGTGGCTGCGAAGTGATTATGCACTGCAAATTAGGCCAAGGGAGATGAGAATGGGCTCCGGCCACTGTCCACGAAGTGCTCAAAATTAAGAGATGAAAAACACTTCCGGCCGCCATTTGCAAAGTGCGCCAAGGCAATATATAAGCGAATTGGAGTGTACGTAAGCTGCGAAGTGATTATGCACTGCAAATTAGGCCAAGGAGATGAGAATGGCTCCAGCAATGTCACAAAGTGGAAGATGAGAATGGGCTCCGGCCACTGTCCACGAAGTGCTCAAAATTAAGAGATGAAAAACACTTCCGGCCGCCATTTGCAAAGTGCGCCAAGGCAATATATAAGCGAATTGGAGTGTACGTAAGCTGCGAAGTGATTATGCACTGCAAATTAGGCCAAGGGAGATGAGAATGGGCTCCAGCATTGTCCACAAGTGGAGGAGATGAGAATGGGCTCCGGCCACTGTCCACGAAGTGCTCAAAATTAAGAGATGAAAAACACTTCCGGCCGCCATTTGCAAAGTGCGCCAAGGCAATATATAAGCGAATTGGAGTGTACGTCGGCTGCAAAGTGATTATGCACTGCGAAGGAGGCCGAGGAGATGAGAATGGCTAGCATGCCAAGGGAGATGAGAATGGGCTCCGGCCACTGTCCACGAAGTGCTCAAAATTAAGAGATGAAAAACACTTCCGGCCGCCATTTGCAAAGTGCGCCAAGGCAATATATAAGCGAATTGGAGTGTACGTAAGCTGCGAAGTGATTATGCACTGCAAATTAGGCAAGGAGATGAGAATGGCTCAGCAATTGCCAAGGGGGAGATGAGAATGGGCTCCGGCCACTGTCCACGAAGTGCTCAAAATTAAGAGATGAAAAACACTTCCGGCCGCCATTTGCAAAGTGCGCCAAGGCAATATATAAGCGAATTGGAGTGTACGTCGGCTGCGAAGTGATTATGCACTGCGAAGTAGGCCGAGGGAGATGAGAATGGGCTCCGGCCACTGTCCACGAAGTGCTCAAAATTAAGAGATGAAAAACACTTCCGGCCGCCATTTGCAAAGTGCGCCAAGGCAATATATAAGCGAATTGGAGTGTACGTCGGCTGCGAAGTGATTATGCACTGCAAATTAGGCCAAGGGAGATGAGAATGGGCTCCGGCCACTGTCCACGAAGTGCTCAAAATTAAGAGATGAAAAACACTTCCGGCCGCCATTTGCAAAGTGCGCCAAGGCAATATATAAGCGAATTGGAGTGTACGTGGCTGCGAAGTGATTATGCACTGCGAAGAGGCCGAGGGAGATGAGAATGGGCTCCGGCCACTGTCCACGAAGTGCTCAAAATTAAGAGATGAAAAACACTTCCGGCCGCCATTTGCAAAGTGCGCCAAGGCAATATATAAGCGAATTGGAGTGTACGTCGGCTGCGAAGTGATTATGCACTGCAAATTAGGCCAAGGGAGATGAGAATGGGCTCCGGCCACTGTCCACGAAGTGCTCAAAATTAAGAGATGAAAAACACTTCCGGCCGCCATTTGCAAAGTGCGCCAAGGCAATATATAAGCGAATTGGAGTGTACGTAGCTGCGAAGTGATTATGCACTGCAAATTAGGCCAAGGAGATGAGAATGGCCAGCAATGTCACAAGTGAAGAATGAGAATGGGCTCCGGCCACTGTCCACGAAGTGCTCAAAATTAAGAGATGAAAAACACTTCCGGCCGCCATTTGCAAAGTGCGCCAAGGCAATATATAAGCGAATTGGAGTGTACGTCGGCTGCGAAGTGATTATGCACTGCGAAAGTGAGGCCAGAGGGAGATGAGAATGGGCTCCGGCCACTGTCCACGAAGTGCTCAAAATTAAGAGATGAAAAACACTTCCGGCCGCCATTTGCAAAGTGCGCCAAGGCAATATATAAGCGAATTGGAGTGTACGTAAGCTGCGAAGTGATTATGCACTGCAAATTAGGCCAAGGAGATGAGAATGGCTCAGCAATGTCCACAAGTGGAAGAGATGAGAATGGGCTCCGGCCACTGTCCACGAAGTGCTCAAAATTAAGAGATGAAAAACACTTCCGGCCGCCATTTGCAAAGTTCGCCAAGGCAATATATAAGCGAATTGGAGTGTACGTGGCTGCGAAGTGATTATGCACTGCAAATTAGGCCAAGGGAGATGAGAATGGGCTCCGGCCACTGTCCACGAAGTGCTCAAAATTAAGAGATGAAAAACACTTCCGGCCGCCATTTGCAAAGTGCGCCAAGGCAATATATAAGCGAATTGGAGTGTACGTCGGCTGCGAAGTGATTATGCACTGCGAAGTAGGCCGAGGGAGATGAGAATGGGCTCCGGCCACTGTCCACGAAGTGCTCAAAATTAAGAGATGAAAAACACTTCCGGCCGCCATTTGCAAAGTGCGCCAAGGCAATATATAAGCGAATTGGAGTGTACGTCGGCTGCGAAGTGATTATGCACTGCAAATTAGGCCAAGGGAGATGAGAATGGGCTCCGGCCACTGTCCACGAAGTGCTCAAAATTAAGAGATGAAAAACACTTCCGGCCGCCATTTGCAAAGTGCGCCAAGGCAATATATAAGCGAATTGGAGTGTACGTAGCTGCGAAGTGATTATGCACTGCGAAGGAGGCCGAGGGAGATGAGAATGGGCTCCGGCCACTGTCCACGAAGTGCTCAAAATTAAGAGATGAAAAACACTTCCGGCCGCCATTTGCAAAGTGCGCCAAGGCAATATATAAGCGAATTGGAGTGTACGTCGGCTGCGAAGTGATTATGCACTGCGAAAGTAGGCCGAGGGAGATGAGAATGGGCTCCGGCCACTGTCCACGAAGTGCTCAAAATTAAGAGATGAAAAACACTTCCGGCCGCCATTTGCAAAGTGCCCAAGGCAATATATAAGCGAATTGGAGTGTACGTCGCTGCGAAGTGATTATGCACTGCAAATTAGGCCAAGGGAGATGAGAATGGGCTCCGGCCACTGTCCACGAAGTGCTCAAAATTAAGAGATGAAAAACACTTCCGGCCGCCATTTGCAAAGTGCGCCAAGGCAATATATAAGCGAATTGGAGTGTACGTAAGCTGCGAAGTGATTATGCACTGCAAATTAGGCCAAGGGAGATGAGAATGGGCTCCAGCAATTGTCCACAAAGTGGGAAGGAGATGAGAATGGGCTCCGGCCACTGTCCACGAAGTGCTCAAAATTAAGAGATGAAAAACACTTCCGGCCGCCATTTGCAAAGTGCGCCAAGGCAATATATAAGCGAATTGGAGTGTACGTCGGCTGCGAAGTGATTATGCACTGCGAAGGAGGCCGAGGGAGATGAGAATGGGCTCCGGCCACTGTCCACGAAGTGCTCAAAATTAAGAGATGAAAAACACTTCCGGCCGCCATTTGCAAAGTGCGCCAAGGCAATATATAAGCGAATTGGAGTGTACGTCGGCTGCGAAGTGATTATGCACTGCGAAGTAGGCCGAGGGAGATGAGAATGGGCTCCGGCCACTGTCCACGAAGTGCTCAAAATTAAGAGATGAAAAACACTTCCGGCCGCCATTTGCAAAGTGCCCAAGGCAATATATAAGCGAATTGGAGTGTACGTCGGCTGCGAAGTGATTATGCACTGCAAATTAGGCCAAGGGAGATGAGAATGGCTCCGGCCACTGTCCACGAAGTGCTCAAAATTAAGAGATGAAAAACACTTCCGGCCGCCATTTGCAAAGTGCGCCAAGGCAATATATAAGCGAATTGGAGTGTACGTAAGCTGCGAAGTGATTATGCACTGCAAATTAGGCCAAGGGAGATGAGAATGGCTCCGCAATTGTCCACAAAGTGAAGAGATGAGAATGGGCTCCGGCCACTGTCCACGAAGTGCTCAAAATTAAGAGATGAGAAACACTTCCGGCCGCCATTTGCAAAGTGCGCCAAGGCAATATATAAGCGAATTGGAGTGTACGTTGGCTGCGAAGTGATTATGCACTGCGAAGGAGGCCGAGGCAGATGAGAATGGGCTCCAGCAATTGTCCACAATGTGGAGGAGATGAGAATGGCTCCGGCCACTGTCCACGAAGTGCTCAAAAATTAAGAGATGAAAAACACTTCCGGCCGCCATTTGCAAAGTGCGCCAAGGCAATATATAAGCGAATTGGAGTGTACGTAAGCTGCGAAGTGATTATGCACTGCAAATTAGGCCAAGGAGATGAGAATGGCTCCAGCAATTGTCCACAAAGTGGAAGGAGATGAGAATGGGCTCCGGCCACTGTCCACGAAGTGCTCAAAATTAAGAGATGAAAAACACTTCCGGCCGCCATTTGCAAAGTTCGCCAAGGCAATATATAAGCGAATTGGAGTGTACGTTGGCTGCGAAGTGATTATGCACTGCAAATTAGGCCAAGGGAGATGAGAATGGGCTCCGGCCACTGTCCACGAAGTGCTCAAAATTAAGAGATGAAAAACACTTCCGGCCGCCATTTGCAAAGTGCGCCAAGGCAATATATAAGCGAATTGGAGTGTACGTCGGCTGCGAAGTGATTATGCACTGCGAACGAGGCCGAGGGAGATGAGAATGGGCTCCGGCACTGTCCACGAAGTGCTCAAAATTAAGAGATGAAAAACACTTCCGGCCGCCATTTGCAAAGTGCGCCAAGGCAATATATAAGCGAATTGGAGTGTACGTCGGCTGCGAAGTGATTATGCACTGCGAACGAGGCCGAGGGAGATGAGAATGGGCTCCGGCCACTGTCCACGAAGTGCTCAAAATTAAGAGATGAAAAACACTTCCGGCCGCCATTTGCAAAGTGCACCAAGGCAATATATAAGCGAATTGGAGTGTACGTCGGCTGCGAAGTGATTATGCACTGCGAAGGAGGCCGAGGGAGATGAGAATGGGCTCCGGCCACTGTCCACGAAGTGCTCAAAATTAAGAGATGAAAAACACTTCCGGCCGCCATTTGCAAAGTTCGCCAAGGCAATATATAAGCGAATTGGAGTGTACGTTGGCTGCGAAGTGATTATGCACTGCAAATTAGGCCAAGGGAGATGAGAATGGGCTCCGGCCACTGTCCACGAAGTGCTCAAAATTAAGAGATGAAAAACACTTCCGGCCGCCATTTGCAAAGTGCGCCAAGGCAATATATAAGCGAATTGGAGTGTACGTAAGCTGCGAAGTGATTATGCACTGCAAATTAGGCCAAGGGAGATGAGAATGGGCTCCGGCCACTGTCCACGAAGTACTCAAAATTAAGAGATGAGAAACACTTCCGGCCGCCATTTGCAAAGTGCTCCAAGGCAATATATAAGCGAATTGGAGTGTACGTCGGCTGCGAAGTGATTATGCACTGCAAATTAGGCCAAGGGAGATGAGAATGGGCTCCGGCCACTGTCCACGAAGTGCTCAAAATTAAGAGTTGAAAAACACTTCCGGCCGCCATTTGCAAAGTGCGCCAAGGCAATATATAAGCGAATTGGAGTGTACGTTGGTGCAAACTACTATGCACTGCTAAGGAGGCCGAGGGAGATGAGAATGGGCTCCGGCCACTGTCCACGAAGTGCTCAAAATTAAGAGATGAAAAAGTGCACCAAGGCAATATATAAGCGAATTGGAGTGTACGTTGGCTGCGAAGTGATTATGCACTGCAAATTAGGCCAAGGGAGATGAGAATGGGCTCCGGCCACTGTCCACGAAGTGCTCAAAATTAAGAGATGAAAAACATTTCCGGCCGCCATTTGCAAAGTGCGCCAAGGCAATATATAAGCGAATTGGAGTGTACGTAAGCTGCGAAGTGATTATGCACTGCAAATTAGGCCAAGGGAGATGAGAATGGGCTCCAGCAATTGTCCACAAAGTATGAAGGAGATGAGAATGGGCTCCGGCCACTGTCCACGAAGTGCTCAAAATTAAGAGATGAAAAACACTTTCGGCCGCCATTTGCAAAGTGCTCCAAGGCAATATATAAGCGAATTGGAGTGTACGACGGTTGCAAAGTAATAACGCACTGCAAATTAGGCCAAGGGAGATGAGAATGGGCTCCGGCCACTGTCCACGAAATGCTCAAAATTAAGAGTTGAGAAAAACTTCCGGCCGCCATTTGCAAAGTGCGCCAAGGCAATATATAAGCGAATTGGAGTGTACGTTGGTTGCAAATTGACTAGGCACTGCTAAGGAGGCCGAGGGAGATGAGAATGGGCTCCGGCCGCTGTCCACCAAGTGCTCAAAATTAAAAGATGAGAAACACTTCCGGCCGCCATTTGCAAAGTGCTCCAAGGCAATATATAAGCGAATTGGAGTGTACGTCGGCTGCGAAGTGATTATGCACTGCAAATTAGGCCAAGGGAGATGAGAATAGGCTCCGGCCACTGTCCATAACGTGCTCAAAATTGAAAGATGAAAAACACTTCCGGCCGCCATTTGCAAAGTGCTCCAAGGAAATATATAAGCGAATTGGACTGTACGTCGGCTGCAAAGTGACTATGCACTGCAAATTAGGCCAAGGGAGATGAGAATAGGCTCCGGCCACTGTCCATAACGTGCTCAAAATTAAGAGATGAAAAACACTTCCGGCCGCCATTTGCAAATTGCGCCAAGGCAATATATAAGCGAATTGGAGTGTACGTTGGCTGCGAAGTGATTATGCACTGCAAATTAGGCCAAGGGAGATGAGAATGGGCTCCGGCCACTGTCCACGATGTGCTCAAAATTAAGAGATGAAAAACACTTCCGGCCGCCATTTGCAAAGTGCGCCAAGGCAATATATAAGCGAATTGGAGTGTACGTAAGCTGCGAAGTGATTATGCACTGCAAATTAGGCCAAGGGAGATGAGAATGGGCTCCAGCAATTGTCCACAAAGTGGGAAGGAGATGAGAATGGGCTCCGGCCACTGTCCACGAAGTGCTCAAAATTAAGAGATAAGAAACACTTCCGGCCGCCATTTGCAAAGTGCGCCAAGGCAATATATAAGCGAATTGGAGTGTACGTAAGCTGCGAAGTGATTATGCACTGCAAATTAGGCCAAGGGAGATGAGAATGGGCTCCAGCAATTGTCCACAAAGTGGGAAGGAGATGAGAATGGGCTCCGGCCACTGTCCACGAAGTGCTCAAAATTAAGAGATGAAAAACACTTCCGGCCGCCATTTGCAAAGTGAGCCAAGGCAATATATAAGCGAATTGGAGTGTACGTCGGCTGCAAAGTGATTATGCACTGCGAAGGAGGCCGAGGCAGATGAGAATGGGCTCCAGCAATTGTCCACAATGTGGGAGGGAGATGAGAATGGGCTCCGGCCACTGTCCACGAAGTGCTAAAAATTAAGAGATGAAAAACACTTCCGGCCGCCATTTGCAAAGTGCGCCAAGGCAATATATAAGCGAATTGGAGTGTACGTAAGCTGCGAAGTGATTATGCACTGCAAATTAGGCCAAGGGAGATGAGAATGGGCTCCAGCAATTGTCCACAAAGAGGGTAGGAGATGAGAATGGGCTCCGGCCACTGTCCACGAAGTGCTCAAAATTAAGAGATGAAAAACACTTCCGGCCGCCATTTGCAAAGTGCGCCAAGGCAATATATAAGCGAATTGGAGTGTACGTCGGCTGCGAAGTGATTATGCACTGCGAACGAGGCCGAGGGAGATGAGAATGGGCTCCGGCCACTGTCCACGAAGTGCTCAAAATTAAGAGATGAAAAACACTTCCGGCCGCCATTTGCAAAGTGCACCAAGGCAATATATAAGCGAATTGGAGTGTACGTCGGCTGCGAAGTGATTATGCACTGCAAATTAGGCCAAGGGAGATGAGAATGGGCTCCGGCCACTGTCCACGAAGTGCTCAAAATTAAGAGGTGAAAAACACTTCCGGCCGCCATTTGCAAAGTGCACCAAGGCAATATATAAGCGAATTGGAGTGTACGTCGGCTGCGAAGTGATTATGCACTGCAAATTAGGCCAAGGGAGATGAGAATGGGCTCCGGCCACTGTCCACGAAGTGCTCAAAATTAAGAGATGAAAAACACTTCCGGCCGCCATTTGCAAAGTGCACCAAGGCAATATATAAGCGAATTGGAGTGTACGTCGGCTGCGAAGTGATTATGCACTGCAAATTAGGCCAAGGGAGATGAGAATGGGCTCCGGCCACTGTCCACGAAGTGCTCAAAATTAAGAGATGAAAAACATTTCCGGCCGCCATTTGCAAAGTGCGCCAAGGCAATTGTAACAGATAACCAAGACAGGCTAGAACTGAGACGGTACTCGAGCAGATGGTGGGGATGACCGAGATCCATGCACGCGTTGCTGCCGGTCTAATGGTTAGTCTGGTAGAGTGGGGGTGGGGTAGGGTTAGATCGTGTCATGGGCTCGTGCACTAATATTAAAGACAAATATGTTTTTCGCGTGCGGGTCTAGATTCAGACGGAAGAATAAGAGATAAACGACAGAGTAGGGAGATTAAACATCGAAGAGAAGTCGAGCAGTAGTTGCTGGAGGTGTTGTTGCAACTCGATATGCCCACCCTTCCTTGATCATACCGGTCCAGATAGAAATTGAGAAATTGGTAATGATCCCTAGAAAACTGCTCTACTTTTGTTTACTTATGCCATCTCGGCGCCACATGATCCCTAAATACGGCAACAATTAACGGTAATTCATTATAAACGGTTTATTTAAGACTAAAGATTAAAGATTTCATACAGATTTCAAAGATATTCGGGAATAAACGTCGATAGATATGTAGGTTCATTTAAGCTAACATTAATATTAATAATTCGTATACCCTAAGATAGTTAAGTATTATAGTAAGATATAAGGCAAGAGAGATTAATGATATAAAATAACAAGAAAATTAACTATTCGAATAAGAGTTGCAAAAAAAATAGAATCATTGACTGTTTGGTTCGATGAACACTGGCGAAAGAACAGAGCCAAAACAAATACTCGAAAGCTGGGCATAGGTCAGTAATACCGTGCCGCTAATAAGTCTGCGGTCGACGCATGGGTACCTCAATATACTCTCTTTCAAATACACACATAGGCAGACGTTCACAGTTAAACACTCACATTCAGATCAATCCATCGGTGAAAGCGCTTCCATGTGGTTGATGAGGGTGGCTGTAAACTTTTGAGAATCAATGTAGGTCTATGCACGAGTATGGGTCTCCTTCATTCTTTCTTTGTTACATTCTTCGTTACCAAATCAATGCTTAGATCCAAAATAACAAAAAATACTCTTAACTCCAATTGACCCTGCTTATCGTCACTTCACATTACTTTACTTTACTTTACGTTACTTTAAGCTACTTTAAGTCTTCATATGTTAGTTTAATTACGGCTGATTATTCGAGAGGGATAGAAATATCAACGAATGAGACTAGGAAAAAGAAACGCAAACGTTGATCGTCGCTGCTGCACTGCAACGGTTTTCGTTCTCTCCTTTGATTTCCTTTCGGTGCGCTGGCGGCTGCAGAACGTGGAGGTCATATGTACATATGTATTTGTACAGCGAGATATGTATATGCTTAGGCCATCAGACGGTTCTCATACATCTGTAGGTATATATACACGAAGATCTCTTTAATTTCCTTTCGGTGCGCTGGCGGCTGCAGAACGTGGAGGTCATATGTACATATGTATTTGAACAGCGAGATATGTATATGCTTAGGCCATCAGACGGTTCTCATACATCTGTAGGTATATATACACGAAGATCTCTTTAATTTCCTTTCGGTGCGCTGGCGGCTGCAGAACGTGGAGGTCATATGTACATATGTATTTGTACAGCGAGATATGTATATGCTTAGGCCATCAGACGGTTCTCATACATCTGTAGGTATATATACACGAAGATCTCTTTAATTTCCTTTCGGTGCGCTGGCGGCTGCAGAACGTGGAGGTCATATGTACATATGTATTTGAACAGCGAGATATGTATATGCTTAGGCCATCAGACGGTTCTCATACATCTGTAGGTATATATACACGAAGATCTCTTTAATTTCCTTTCGGTGCGCTGGCGGCTGCAGAACGTGGAGGTCATATGTACATATGTATTTGAACAGCGAGATATGTATATGCTTAGGCCATCAGACGGTTCTCATACATATGTAGGTATATATACACGAAGATCTCTGTACCGCTACGATACGAAATTAAGTAGCCCGTACGGTATTAAGTGCGATAGTATGTACGTATGTACGTACGTACGTACGGCCAAACCTGAAAATAGGTTTTGCGAGAACTATAATTCTGTGGCCGGTTGTTTGGGGAATAAACTAACACTCACCCAAAGGGTTTGGCCTCTGCTTAAGTTTTATTTCTTCGGTCCTCGGATCCGATTATAGTCGTAGATCGGGGAAATAGCTCTTGAGCTTAGCACGCGGTATATATATAAAATTGTCGAGGTTAGGTTTAATCTTTCTTTAAGCGCACTAACTTAGATAAGACGTCCGTCCGAGATCACGATCACCAAAGAAAAGAAAGACATGCCCTTCCACTTCCTACGCTTGAGCTCTTGTTTCGCTCGTTCCGAATTCACCACCCATTGACATTTGGCTCTGTTAGCCTATGTCATTTTGACATGAGCCTAATTGTTCTCAAGGTGCAAGGTGCATGCGAAGGGAAGGTGAAACTGCGTTAGGGTTGCTCACTTCTAGCTTTTTGGGGACAGGCGCCACTACAACACCCCCCTACCAAGATCACACTTTACAGGGATTCACTGAAAAGAGTGATCCACGCCTGACACTATTGTTTTATGTCCTTAGCGAATGACGGAAACTTTTGGATAACATCTGATAACAGGGTCTGTTGAGACTCGGATAAACTCATCTGAGTAGGGCTTTCCTTAACTAATTCAGCAATCTCTGGCTTAGCCGGTGGGTTTAAAACACCTGAAGGTAATAAATCGAATGCAGACCAAAAGTCAATGCCAAGGTATAAATCTTGAGATAAGGATGGTACTATATACAACGTTATAGGTTTAGTTTCGTTTCGAAACATTACGGTAGTTTGGATCTTTCCTACAATTCTCTGAGCGGTCCCATCAGCTGTTCGCACAGATGCATAAACGTTCTTGATCTTCGCCGGACTAACTTCCAAGGCTAACTCCCCTCCTCTGCAACTGATAGTCGCGCCCGTATCCAAAAGACCACTGACTGTTCTCCCCAATAGTTGAACGGCTGCATAAGGTCTTATGTCTTGCGTATTTCCAACCACTGCCGATAACAGTTTGTTTCGTTCTTGTTTTCGTGCCTCATTATATGCACATCTACGCAATTTCCTGTGGAGGGCGCGTTTGTTACCGCCTGCAATCTCGGTATTTGTAGTTAAGTCTGGTGTTTGGGACATGTCCGGTGGAAGGGGTAGCGAGTTTGTATTAGAACTCGTTACTCCGTATTGGTGGCTTTCGACACCATCGGTTTGCGTGCACTGATTAACGGTGCACGGACTGCCAAGTTTTTTGGATTGCACTTTCGACAGGAGGGCTTGTAGGTGTCAGATTTACCACACCCGTAACAGAAAACTCTCCGCTCTCCAGTACATTCTTGGTACCGGTGACCTAGCTTTCCACAATTCCAACAATTAAGGGTCATAGCATCCAGACAAGTATCATCGACTTGATCAACTTCGTCTTCACTCTCACTGAATGTTTGATGCAATTCATTAATATGTCGTTTAGTCGCTACACGCTGTATTGATGAAGTCGATTTGGACAAGTTCTGTATGAATCGTTCTCGAGTACGGACTATATGCCGCAACTCGGCGATACTTTCGATTGGGACATATAAGATTTCGTGCTGAATTTCCGGAATTAAGTTAGCTTTGAGCGCTTATAGCAGATGGGGCTCTGTCATTGGCTGGACTAGTTTGTCTGCCAAGGCTACTATGGCTTCATAAAAAACGTCAAAAGGTTCATTTGGCCTTTGTTTCCTCTGAGTGATCGCTGAACGGATATCCAAATCGGTACGACCGTCTTTGAATTGAACCTTGAGGGCTACACACAAATCGGACCACCGGATGAGAGTGACACTCTTATGGTATCGCCAGAACCATTCGCTAGCACTACCATCAAACAAATTGCTCGCATATCTGGCTAACAGTTCAAAATTTCCATTTAACGATTGGTTGGTCAGGGCGTTCACCCTATAAATGAAATCTTCTACTCCAATGGAAGAATGGCCTGAAAATCGTATTTTCCAATTCGAGATGATTTGACTTATTCGATCAGCACGTAACTCTGAAACTGGCGGAGTCATTCCTAGGCTGTATCTAGATGTTTGCTCTCTGGCCTGCTGCCTTTCTGAACTAACACCGAACAGCTGCTGAAATGTTTGTTGCTCTACCTCATCGATGGTCTGAGTATTGATTGGTTGTGATCGTACACTTTCCATACTCTCTCGAGATGCCGTTTGCTGAATTGATAACTTCTGTAGCCCCTGTTCGATGGTCTGAGCTAATTTTTGAGTCTGAGCCTGGACTGCTGCTGCCATAGCGTCAGCAATAAGTTTATGTAGACTTGAAGTTGTCGTAGCGTCCGTTGTTTCTGTCTGTATTTCCGGGTAATGCTCAGTAACATTTGCTCCGCTTGGGGCGTCTGCATTGGGGTCGGTGGCCCTACCCTTAGACCTAGTCTGGGGCATGCTTAAGCTGGAGTCTTGACTCGAAGTCTGAGCTGCTGCAATCTCCTCAGCTAAGTTCGAAGCAGATGAGTGTAAACTAACTTGGCAGACAGGACAGGTCTTTTTGGCGCCAGTTCTACTATTAAAACAGGCACGATGAAATTGGTGTCCACAGCTGGTGGTAATCAACTGGGCTGAGTACTCCACTTCTTTGGCGCAAATGCTACAAATTATACCCCGATTTCCTATTTGAACCACATTATCTGGACTACGACGATCTCTTAACCCAGAGCTTTTTTATTGTTTATTACGAAAAGAACTTCTAAACTTCTAAATCCTAAAACAAATGAGAAAAATACCAAAATATTCTTAAATAAAGGGATCATGTTTTGCTTCGATGCACATAATAGATAGACTTAACTCGTTAGCTATCTAATCTCAATGTCATACATAAGGTCAAACATAAATGTTTGGAAAGAAGGAAAGAAAGATGGAAGAAGGAACACCAGGTTGAACAGACTCTTTTTACGGCGAGACAGGTTATAGCTTTTTGCCATAAATACACCAGATTTCAATCGACGGCTGAATTCTATTCAACTACTGCACAACGTAGCTCGTACTTTTAGTTAACTGGACCAAGAGCTTCGTCTGAAAGCATCAGGATTTCAACAGTCAATACAGTACTTCCTACCTACAAAAATAACAGAAAATAAAAATGATGAAAAATAGTTTTTATTTTCCCAGAGTATTCTCTCAACGCCTCGAGACAGGCTATAGCGTTTCGCCATAATTAAGCCCGATTTCAATCGATGGATGGAGTATACCTGAACGGTCTACCGTAGAGGTTGAGTCACGCGCAGCTGGAGTGGACGGGACCAAGAGCTTAATAGAAAGCATCAGGATTTCAACCGTCTCTCTTTACCATCTCAACTCACAGAGCTCCTATTACCCTAACGAGGTGCAAGGAATTGAGACTGAGATAGTTTAGCTATACGATAACGCAACGTAAGATATACACGGGATAGATACTTTTAAGAAGAGTGGTCTGAACCAAGAAGGATAGGGAATTTCCAGTCGGGTGTAGATGACTGACTTTCGGACAATTAATCGGGGCTGTGACGTTGGGCGCCATATATTTAATTCTTTTATATTTATTTATTCTTATATGCATAACCATATAGATAATACTGTAACAGATAACCAAGACAGGCTAGAACTGAGACGGTACTCGAGCAGATGGTGGGGATGACCGAGATCCATGCACGCGTTGCTGCCGGTCTAATGGTTAGTCTGGTAGAGTGGGGGTGGGGTAGGGTTAGATCGTGTCATGGGCTCGTGCACTAATATTAAAGACAAATATGTTTTTCGCGTGCGGGTCTAGATTCAGACGGAAGAATAAGAGATAAACGACAGAGTAGGGAGATTAAACATCGAAGAGAAGTCGAGCAGTAGTTGCTGGAGGTGTTGTTGCAACTCGATATGCCCACCCTTCCTTGATCATACCGGTCCAGATAGAAATTGAGAAATTGGTAATGATCCCTAGAAAACTGCTCTACTTTTGTTTACTTATGCCATCTCGGCGCCACATGATCCCTAAATACGGCAACAATTAACGGTAATTCATTATAAACGGTTTATTTAAGACTAAAGATTAAAGATTTCATACAGATTTCAAAGATATTCGGGAATAAACGTCGATAGATATGTAGGTTCATTTAAGCTAACATTAATATTAATAATTCGTATACCCTAAGATAGTTAAGTATTATAGTAAGATATAAGGCAAGAGAGATTAATGATATAAAATAACAAGAAAATTAACTATTCGAATAAGAGTTGCAAAAAAAATAGAATCATTGACTGTTTGGTTCGATGAACACTGGCGAAAGAACAGAGCCAAAACAAATACTCGAAAGCTGGGCATAGGTCAGTAATACCGTGCCGCTAATAAGTCTGCGGTCGACGCATGGGTACCTCAATATACTCTCTTTCAAATACACACATAGGCAGACGTTCACAGTTAAACACTCACATTCAGATCAATCCATCGGTGAAAGCGCTTCCATGTGGTTGATGAGGGTGGCTGTAAACTTTTGAGAATCAATGTAGGTCTATGCACGAGTATGGGTCTCCTTCATTCTTTCTTTGTTACATTCTTCGTTACCAAATCAATGCTTAGATCCAAAATAACAAAAAATACTCTTAACTCCAATTGACCCTGCTTATCGTCACTTCACATTACTTTACTTTACTTTACGTTACTTTAAGCTACTTTAAGTCTTCATATGTTAGTTTAATTACGGCTGATTATTCGAGAGGGATAGAAATATCAACGAATGAGACTAGGAAAAAGAAACGCAAACGTTGATCGTCGCTGCTGCACTGCAACGGTTTTCGTTCTCTCCTTTGATTTCCTTTCGGTGCGCTGGCGGCTGCAGAACGTGGAGGTCATATGTACATATGTATTTGTACAGCGAGATATGTATATGCTTAGGCCATCAGACGGTTCTCATACATCTGTAGGTATATATACACGAAGATCTCTTTAATTTCCTTTCGGTGCGCTGGCGGCTGCAGAACGTGGAGGTCATATGTACATATGTATTTGAACAGCGAGATATGTATATGCTTAGGCCATCAGACGGTTCTCATACATCTGGAGGTATATATACACGAAGATCTCTTTAATTTCCTTTCGGTGCGCTGGCGGCTGCAGAACGTGGAGGTCATATGTACATATGTATTTGTACAGCGAGATATGTATATGCTTAGGCCATCAGACGGTTCTCATACATCTGTAGGTATATATACACGAAGATCTCTTTAATTTCCTTTCGGTGCGCTGGCGGCTGCAGAACGTGGAGGTCATATGTACATATGTATTTGAACAGCGAGATATGTATATGCTTAGGCCATCAGACGGTTCTCATACATCTGTAGGTATATATACACGAAGATCTCTTTAATTTCCTTTCGGTGCGCTGGCGGCTGCAGAACGTGGAGGTCATATGTACATATGTATTTGAACAGCGAGATATGTATATGCTTAGGCCATCAGACGGTTCTCATACATATGTAGGTATATATACACGAAGATCTCTGTACCGCTACGATACGAAATTAAGTAGCCCGTACGGTATTAAGTGCGATAGTATGTACGTATGTACGTACGTACGTACGGCCAAACCTGAAAATAGGTTTTGCGAGAACTATAATTCTGTGGCCGGTTGTTTGGGGAATAAACTAACACTCACCCAAAGGGTTTGGCCTCTGCTTAAGTTTTATTTCTTCGGTCCTCGGATCCGATTATAGTCGTAGATCGGGGAAATAGCTCTTGAGCTTAGCACGCGGTATATATATAAAATTGTCGAGGTTAGGTTTAATCTTTCTTTAAGCGCACTAACTTAGATAAGACGTCCGTCCGAGATCACGATCACCAAAGAAAAGAAAGACATGCCCTTCCACTTCCTACGCTTGAGCTCTTGTTTCGCTCGTTCCGAATTCACCACCCATTGACATTTGGCTCTGTTAGCCTATGTCATTTTGACATGAGCCTAATTGTTCTCAAGGTGCAAGGTGCATGCGAACGGAAGGTGAAACTGCGTTAGGGTTGCTCACTTCTAGCTTTTTGGGGACAGGCGCCACTACACAATATATAAGCGAATTGGAGTGTACGTAAGCTGCGAAGTGATTATGCACTGCAAATTAGGCCAAGGGAGATGAGAATGGGCTCCAGCAATTGTCCACAAAGTGGGAAGGAGATGAGAATGGGCTCCGGCCACTGTCCACGAAGTGCTCAAAATTAAGAGATGAAAAACACTTCCGGCCGCCATTTGCAAAGTGAGCCAAGGCAATATATAAGCGAATTGGAGTGTACGTCGGCTGCAAAGTGATTATGCACTGCGAAGGAGGCCGAGGCAGATGAGAATGGGCTCCAGCAATTGTCCACAATGTGGGAGGGAGATGAGAATGGGCTCCGGCCACTGTCCACGAAGTGCTAAAAATTAAGAGATGAAAAACACTTCCGGCCGCCATTTGCAAAGTGCGCCAAGGCAATATATAAGCGAATTGGAGTGTACGTAAGCTGCGAAGTGATTAAGCACTGCAAATTAGGCCAAGGGAGATGAGAATGGGCTCCAGCAATTGTCCACAAAGAGGGTAGGAGATGAGAATGGGCTCCGGCCACTGTCCACGAAGTGCTCAAAATTAAGAGATGAAAAACACTTCCGGCCGCCATTTGCAAAGTGCGCCAAGGCAATATATAAGCGAATTGGAGTGTACGTCGGCTGCGAAGTGATTATGCACTGCGAACGTGGCCGAGGGAGATGAGAATGGGCTCCGGCCACTGTCCACGAAGTGCTCAAAATTAAGAGATGAAAAACACTTCCGGCCGCCATTTGCAAAGTGCTCCAAGGCAATATATAAGCGAATTGGAGTGTACGTCGGCTGCGAAGTGACTATGCACTGCAAATTAGGCCAAGGGAGATGAGAATAGGCTCCGGCCACTGTCCATAACGTGCTCAAAATTAAGAGATGAAAAACACTTCCGGCCGCCATTTGCAAATTGCGCCAAGGCAATATATAAGCGAATTGGAGTGTACGTAAGCTGCGAAGTGATTATGCACTGCGAAGGAGGCCGAGGGAGATGAGAATGGGCTCCGGCCACTGTCCACGAAGTGCTCAAAATTAAGAGATGAAAAACACTTCCGGCCGCCATTTGCAAAGTGCACCAAGGCAATATATAAGCGAATTGGAGTGTACGTCGGCTGCGAAGTGATTATGCACTGCGAAGGAGGCCGAGGGAGATGAGAATGGGCTCCGGCCACTGTCCACCAAGTGCTCAAAATTAAGAGATGAAAAACACTTCCGGCCGCCATTTGCAAAGTGCTCCAAGGCAATATATAAGCGAATTGGAGTGTACGTCGGCTGCGAAGTGATTATGCACTGCGAAGGAGGCCGAGGGAGATGAGAATGGGCTCCGGCCACTGTCCACGAAGTGCTCAAAATTAAGAGATGAGAAACACTTCCGGCCGCCATTTGCAAAGTGCGCCAAGGCAATATATAAGCGAATTGGAGTGTACGTAAGCTGCGAAGTGATTATGCACTGCGAAGGAGGCCGAGGCAGATGAGAATGGGCTCCAGCAATTGTCCACAATGTGGGAGGGAGATGAGAATGGGCTCCGGCCACTGTCCACGAAGTGCTAAAAATTAAGAGATGAAAAACACTTCCGGCCGCCATTTGCAAAGTGCGCCAAGGCAATATATCAGCGAATTGGAGTGTACGTAAGCTGCGAAGTGATTATGCACTGCAAATTAGGCCAAGGGAGATGAGAATGGGCTCCAGCAATTGTCCACAAAGTGGGAAGGAGATGAGAATGGGCTCCGGCCACTGTCCACGAAGTGCTCAAAATTAAGAGATGAAAAACACTTCCGGCCGCCATTTGCAAAGTTCGCCAAGGCAATATATAAGCGAATTGGAGTGTACGTTGGCTGCGAAGTGATTATGCACTGCAAATTAGGCCAAGGGAGATGAGAATGGGCTCCGGCCACTGTCCACCAAGTGCTCAAAATTAAGAGATGAAAAACACTTCCGGCCGCCATTTGCAAAGTGCGCCAAGGCAATATATAAGCGAATTGGAGTGTACGTCGGCTGCGAAGTGATTATGCACTGCGAACGTGGCCGAGGGAGATGAGAATGGGCTCCGGCCACTGTCCACGAAGTGCTCAAAATTAAGAGATGAAAAACACTTCCGGCCGCCATTTGCAAAGTGCTCCAAGGCAATATATAAGCGAATTGGAGTGTACGTCGGCTGCGAAGTGACTATGCACTGCAAATTAGGCCAAGGGAGATGAGAATAGGCTCCGGCCACTGTCCATAACGTGCTCAAAATTAAGAGATGAAAAACACTTCCGGCCGCCATTTGCAAATTGCGCCAAGGCAATATATAAGCGAATTGGAGTGTACGTAAGCTGCGAAGTGATTATGCACTGCGAAGGAGGCCGAGGGAGATGAGAATGGGCTCCGGCCACTGTCCACGAAGTGCTCAAAATTAAGAGATGAAAAACACTTCCGGCCGCCATTTGCAAAGTGCGCCAAGGCAATATATAAGCGAATTGGAGTGTACGTCGGCTGCGAAGTGATTATGCACTGCGAACGTGGCCGAGGGAGATGAGAATGGGCTCCGGCCACTGTCCACGAAGTGCTCAAAATTAAGAGATGAAAAACACTTCCGGCCGCCATTTGCAAAGTGCTCCAAGGCAATATATAAGCGAATTGGAGTGTACGTCGGCTGCGAAGTGACTATGCACTGCAAATTAGGCCAAGGGAGATGGGAATAGGCTCCGGCCACTGTCCATAACGTGCTCAAAATTAAGAGATGAAAAACACTTCCGGCCGCCATTTGCAAAGTGCGCCAAGGCAATATATAAGCGAATTGGAGTGTACGTAAGCTGCGAAGTGATTATGCACTGCAAATTAGGCCAAGGGAGATGAGAATGGGCTCCAGCAATTGTCCACAAAGTGGGAAGGAGATGAGAATGGGCTCCGGCCACTGTCCACGAAGTGCTCAAAATTAAGAGATGAGAAACACTTCCGGCCGCCATTTGCAAAGTGCGCCAAGGCAATATATAAGCGAATTGGAGTGTACGTTGGCTGCGAAGTGATTATGCACTGCGAAGGAGGACGAGGCAGATGAGAATGGGCTCCAGCAATTGTCCACAATGTGGGAGGGAGATGAGAATGGGCTCCGGCCACTGTCCACGAAGTGCTAAAAATTAAGAGATGAAAAACACTTCCGGCCGCCATTTGCAAAGTGCGCCAAGGCAATATATCAGCGAATTGGAGTGTACGTTGGCTGCGAAGTGATTATGCACTGCAAATTAGGCCAAGGGAGATGAGAATGGGCTCCGGCCACTGTCCACGAAGTGCTCCAGCGAATTGGAGTGTACGTAAGCTGCGAAGTGATTATGCACTGCAAATTAGGCCAAGGGAGATGAGAATGGGCTCCAGCAATTGTCCACAAAGTGGGAAGGAGATGAGAATGGGCTCCGGCCACTGTCCACGAAGTGCTCAAAATTAAGAGATGAAAAACACTTCCGGCCGCCATTTGCAAAGTTCGCCAAGGCAATATATAAGCGAATTGGAGTGTACGTTGGCTGCGAAGTGATTATGCACTGCAAATTAGGCCAAGGGAGATGAGAATGGGCTCCGGCCACTGTCCACGAAGTGCTCAAAATTAAGAGATGAAAAACACTTCCGGCCGCCATTTGCAAAGTGCGCCAAGGCAATATATAAGCGAATTGGAGTGTACGTCGGCTGCGAAGTGATTATGCACTGCGAACGAGGCCGAGGGAGATGGGAATGGGCTCCAGCAATTGTCCACGAAGTGCTCAAAATTAAGAGATGAAAAACACTTCCGGCCGCCATTTGCAAAGTTCGCCAAGGCAATATATAAGCGAATTGGAGTGTACGTCGGCTGCGAAGTGATTATGCACTGCGAACGAGGCCGAGGGAGATGAGAATGGGCTCCGGCCACTGTCCACGAAGTGCTCAAAATTAAGAGATGAAAAACACTTCCGGCCGCCATTTGCAAAGTGCACCAAGGCAATATATAAGCGAATTGGAGTGTACGTCGGCTGCGAAGTGATTATGCACTGCGAAGGAGGCCGAGGGAGATGAGAATGGGCTCCGGCCACTGTCCACGAAGTGCTCAAAATTAAGAGATGAAAAACACTTCCGGCCGCCATTTGCAAAGTTCGTCAAGGCAATATATAAGCGAATTGGAGTGTACGTTGGCTGCGAAGTGATTATGCACTGCAAATTAGGCCAAGGGAGATGAGAATGGGCTCCGGCCACTGTCCACGAAGTGCTCAAAATTAAGAGATGAAAAACACTTCCGGCCGCCATTTGCAAAGTGCGCCAAGGCAATATATAAGCGAATTGGAGTGTACGTAAGCTGCGAAGTGATTATGCACTGCAAATTAGGCCAAGGGAGATGAGAATGGGCTCCGGCCACTGTCCACCAAGTACTCAAAATTAAGAGATGAGAAACACTTCCGGCCGTCATTTGCAAAGTGCTCCAAGGCAATATATAAGCGAATTGGAGTGTACGTCGGCTGCGAAGTGACTATGCACTGCAAATTAGGCCAAGGGAGATGAGAATGGGCTCCGGCCACTGTCCACGAAGTGCTCAAAATTAAGAGTTGAGAAAAACTTCCGGCCGCCATTTGCAAAGTGCGCCAAGGCAATATATAAGCGAATTGGAGTGTACGTTGGTTGCAAACTAACTAGGCACTGCTAAGGAGGCCGAGGGAGATGAGAATGGGCTCCGGCCACTGTCCACGAAGTGCTCAAAATTAAGAGATGAAAAAGTGCACCAAGGCAATATATAAGCGAATTGGAGTGTACGTAAGCTGCGAAGTGACTATGCACTGCAAATTAGGCCAAGGGAGATGAGAATGGGCTCCGGCCACTGTCCACGAAGTGCTCAAAATTAAGAGATGAAAAACACTTCCGGCCGCCATTTGCAAAGTTCGCCAAGGCAATATATAAGCGAATTGGAGTGTACGTTGGCTGCGAAGTGATTATGCACTGCGAAGGAGGCCGAGGGAGATGAGAATGGGCTCCGGCCACTGTCCACGAAGTGCTCAAAATTAAGAGATGAAAAACACTTCCGGTCGCCATTTGCAAAGTGCACCAAGGCAATACATAAGAGAATTGGAGTGTACGTCGGCTGCGAAGTGATTATGCACTGCGAAGGAGGCCGAGGGAGATGAGAATGGGCTCCGGCCACTGTCCACGAAGTGCTCAAAATTAAGAGATGAAAAACACTTCCGGTCGCCATTTGCAAAGTGCGCCAAGGCAATATATAAGCGAATTGGAGTGTACGCAAGCTACGAAGTGATTATGCACTGCAAATTAGGCCAAGGGAGATGAGAATGGGCTCCGGCCACTGTCCACGAAGTGCTCAAAATTAAGAGATGAGAAACACTTCCGGCCGCCATTTGCAACGTGCGCCAAGGCAATATATAAGCGAATTGGAGTGTACGTCGACTGCGAAGTGATTATGCACTGCAAAGGAGCCCGAGGCAGATGAGAATGAGCTCCAGCATTTGTCCACAAAGTGGGAGGGAGATGAGAATGGGCTCCGGCCACTGTCCACGAAGTGCTTAAAATTAAGAGATGAGAAAAACTTCCGGCCGCCATTTGCAAAGTGCGCCAAGGCAATATATAAGCGAATTGGAGTGTACGTCGGCTGCAAAGTGACTAGGCACTGCGAAGGAAGCCGAGGGAGATGAGAATGGGCTCCGGCCACTGTCCACGAAGTGCTCAAAATTAAGAGATGAAAAACACTTCCGGCCGCCATTTGCAAAGTGCGCCAAGGCAATATATAAGCGAATTGGAGTGTACGTAAGCTGCGAAGTGACTATGCACTGCAAATTAGGCCAAGGGAGATGAGAATGGGCTCCGGCCACTGTCCACCAAGTGCTCAAAATTAAGAGATGAGAAACACTTCCGGCCGCCATTTGCAAAGTGCGCCAAGGCAATATATAAGCGAATTGGAGTGTACGTCGGCTGCGAAGTAATTATGCACTGCGAAGGAGGCCGAGGGAGATGAGAATGGGCTCCGGCCACTGTCCACGAAGTGCTCAAAATTAAGAGATGAAAAACACTTCCGGCCGCCATTTGCAAAGTGCGCCAAGGCAATATATAAGCGAATTGGAGTGTACGTAAGCTGCGAAGTGATTATGCACTGCAAATTAGGCCAAGGGAGATGAGAATGGGCTCCAGCAATTGTCCACAAAGTGGGAAGGAGATGAGAATGGGCTCCGGCCACTGTCCACGAAGTGCTCAAAATTAAGAGATGAAAAACACTTCCGGCCGCCATTTGCAAAGTGCGCCAAGGCAATATATAAGCGAATTGGAGTATACGTAAGCTGCGAAGTGATTATGCACTGCAAATTAGGCCAAGGGAGATGAGAATGGGCTCCGGCCACTGTCCACGAAGTGCTCAAAATTAAGAGATGAGAAAAACTTCCGGCCGCCATTTGCAAAGTGCGCCAAGGCAATATATAAGCGAATTGGAGTGTACGTCGGCTGCAAAGTGACTAGGCACTGCGAAGGAAGCCGAAGGAGATGAGAATGGGCTCCGGCCACTGTCCACGAAGTGCTCAAAATTAAGAGATGAAAAACCCTTCCGGCCGCCATTTGCAAAGTGCGCCAAGGCAATATATAAGCGAATTGGAGTGTACGTCGGCTGCGAAGTGATTATGCACTGCGAAGGAGGCCGAGGGAGATGAGAATGGGCTCCGGCCACTGTCCACGAAGTGCTCAAAATTAAGAGATGAAAAACACTTCCGGCCGCCATTTGCAAAGTTCGCCAAGGCAATATATAAGCGAATTGGAGTGTACGTTGGCTGCGAAGTGATTATGCACTGCGAAGGAGGCCGAGGGAGATGAGAATGGGCTCCGGCCACTGTCCACGAAGTGCTCAAAATTAAGAGATGAAAAACACTTCCGGTCGCCATTTGCAAAGTGCACCAAGGCAATACATAAGAGAATTGGAGTGTACGTCGGCTGCGAAGTGATTATGCACTGCGAAGGAGGCCGAGGGAGATGAGAATGGGCTCCGGCCACTGTCCACGAAGTGCTCAAAATTAAGAGATGAAAAACACTTCCGGTCGCCATTTGCAAATTGCGCCAAGGCAATATATAAGCGAATTGGAGTGTACGCAAGCTACGAAGTGATTATGCACTGCAAATTAGGCCAAGGGAGATGATGTAGTGCTTGTAGCAAGCGAATATGAAAATAAGTTTTTTTTGTGGCGCCATCTAGTGGTCAGGAGGCATGGGAGAGCACTGGTCAAAAAAGGAAAGGGGTTGCGCTAACAGGCTCAAATGTCAAGTTTGAATGGAGGGAGCGTCATCCAAGCCTGTTAGGGGGTTTGCCGCCAGAAAGCCAGCGTCCCTATCGGCAATTCCTTTCTAAGAGTTCGACAAGTCGGTAGTGTCTTGCTGCAAAGTGAAGAAGTAGTGCCAAATTAGTTGACATTAAGAAAACTGAACTGCGCGAAAAGAAGATAAATCGTGCGTGGAAGAGTTGAACTCTAGGCTATTTTAGCCCTATATCTTTTGGGTGACAGCGCTGAGTCCGTTCCGGGTAAGTGGGGAAGGAAGTTGAGAAACAAAAAGAAAAGGGGCTTAATGGAATGTTTAAACGCAGTCTTGGCGCTTAAGGAAGGGATTCCGAAAAAAGCAGTGGAAATTGCATCTGTTGCGGACGCAACGTTTTTCGAGAAGACCGACGAGCAGCAGCAGCAGCAACGCAACCAAAACGAGCATTTAATTGAATTTAATTCGCTTTTGTTGTTGCCAAACAGACGCTCGACCGGCGCATCGAACGGCGCGAGCGCACAGCGAGCCATCGGGAGGTCGAAGAGATCTCCTATTTCAGTTCCCGAGCGACCCAGCACCCGGCACCGTCGTCGTAGCATAGGGCCTCGAGTGCCCAAGCGCCGATTGGACTTTTTTTTTTTTTTGATGTTAACGTTTCCCCTGGTCCCGCTGTCTGATCGGCAAACGGAGGCCTGAAGAGCAGTCAGAATAGTTTAAAGAAAAAAAAGGAAAAAAAAACCCAAAAAAAAAAAAAAAAAAAAAAAAAAAATTATATATGTATATATGTAGTTATAAAATAAGTGCAGTGAGATTAGGAGAAATTGAAGAACGTGGAAGGCGTTAGGAGATAGGGAAGCAAGGGAGAAGAGAGAATGTGCGCCTAAAAAAAAAAAGAAAGGCAAGCGAAAAGAAGAGTGAGTGAAAGAGAATAGTTAAGAATTTTTTTTTTGTTTAGTTTTTGCATCAAACCCCAGCCTCAATCTTGCCGATCAGGAGAGATGTTTTTCCCGTCCCTATGCCCTTGATTATATTTTTTTCCACCCACAGCATTTCAGGTGTTCGTCGGGAAAGCGCTTTCGTCGATGGGACACTGAGCTGGACAAAGGTATTAGTGGAATTTTGTTGTTTTATCTCACCATTATATTTGAACTAAGACTCAAGCGAAAGAGAAAGGAGAAAAGGTAGAGGAAACGCGCTACCGAAGATTGAGTCGGGAAAAGCAGAACCGATAGGCAAGGGAGAGAGAGGGAATTGAAAGAGCAGAACGCTGAGGGCGGCCTGGCATTCGGCGCCGCTGATTGCACTCAAATCTGAGTGAGTGAGTCGCCTGAGCTCATTATCATGGAGTTAGCGTTTGGATAGTTTGAGGAGGTTTATTTTTATATATTTTCTTTTGCAAAAGCATTACAAGTTTTATGGTATTTTTAGTTTTATATTTATTTTTCTTTTACCCCCAATATTTATTTTAGGCTACTACTTTATGTTCATTTTGTAATATTATATTATATGTCATATATGTTATACGTATCCATGGGCGGTCCTTTGTCTCAGTTAGAAAGTAAATAAATTTTATAATGTTTTAATTTTGTGACATTTTGACATCAGCTGATCCCATGAGTTAGGAGAAATACCCAGCATAGGGGCCCTTCGGATGGATGCCAGGGGGCAGAAGGGCCAATGGAAGGGTGGGCACAGTGGGCCTCAGAACACCAGAGACCGAGTTAGAGAAGAGCCAAAGGGAGCAAAGCGGACGACTCCTTCCGAGAGATAGATTCGATGTTGTCAGGGAAGGTGCTATAAGCGGGTTTCTCTATCCCGGTTTAGCTTGTCTTAGCACGCAACTCAATCTCTAGATATAATGAAGAAAGGCAAATCATGAGAGGGGAAGCAAGACCACCACCCCCTAGCCGACGAGCCCGAGCCGGAATATTTCGCGTGCGCTCCTCTCTCATGCCCGACACCGCGCCTGAAAATATGAATTCGAATGTGGTTCGCTACATTTATAATTTATTATTTTATAGATAATCATTATAACTATAAATTTGGCGCCCAACGTGGGGCCACATCATCCAGATGTAGCTCACACACCCGCTTACCTCCAGACAACATCTTTTTCGATTAGTTTTGCTGCACCCTCTTCTCAGACGCTTCGGAAATGGAGCTGCTCAGATACCTCATTATCAGGCGTCCAGCCACGGCTGAGGGAGGGAGAATGCAAACTAAAACAAGTTATTTCAGTAGATTTTTCCAAAAACAGGTATCCCGTATATATATTTGTTGAGTCCATAGGTTCGGTCTTTCAGACGCATAGGATTTGCAGGCTGGGAGGTTCTAAGAACACATCGTCTGACCACGGATGAAGATCAACCAAGGGACTTGACCAATCAAGTTATTAGGCTCAATCTTAGCTCGTCTTTCGCCTAGGAATCCAATTCATTCCGTTTGCAAACGGAATGATTGGCCACGGAAGATAGTAGAAAAAGAGGTATGCCTAAAATTCCTATCGTAAGGTGCATATGCAGATTAGCGGCTTGGATTACAGACGAAACCGATCACTTTGGTCGCTCGCTGTCCACAGCTGATTAAGGTGTTTGTTGTTGATGTTTGGCACGCGACCGACACCAAGCATTGCACACTGCAGTTTTTGTTGTTTTTTTATTCCGCTTTGTGCTAGTTGGCTTTCAAACTAAATGGGTGTTTCTCTTTGATTTTGGGTATGCTTGATGTCAAATTGTTTTATGATTTTGTTTATCTTTCCTTATTCCGAGTGTTGCAGTTTTGCTTGTTCCGAATTCTTTTGTTTTAGATTTTTCTTATATTTCGATCTGATTTACAGTTTATTCGGTCTGGCAAATGGATTGCAGTCCGTAACGTAGACGATTGAGTTTGTTTATTTTTTTTTTGTTTTGCTTTGTCTTTATTTTTGTACGAGTTTCTTTTTTTTTGTAGTTGATTGGCGTTCGGGTCACGGAATTCGTACTGATTAGTTAGTTATATGAAATAGAAATTTCTCTAAATATTAGGCCATAGGTTAGGCAGGAGTAACTTTTAGTTTAAGAATTTTTGACATTTTTTTTTTGAACATGATGGTACGATTCGATGACGAGGGGGAGGTTAATGCCCCGTCTCCACCGCAATGCGCACTGTGTGAGAGGAGTCTCTCCGAAGGTGCATTGTTTAAAACTAAATGTGGGCATGAATTCCATAAGGCGTGTCTCACCACCCATGCTCAAAGCAAAAATTTTTGCCCTACATGCAGAACCATTTGCTTTGAAAAGGCTACTACTTCATCTGACTCAATAGCGAGGAACACAAGACAGCAAACCAAAGCTAAGTCACCAGCTCGAGTTAGTCAAGCCATTAGTATGGCCAAGGAGCCGACAGAATCGGGAATTTCACAAGCTGAGCAGATATCCAGCGCGGTAGCACAAGCTGTCCAAGCGATGCAGAACGATCTGTTGACCCAGCTTAGAAGTCAAATGGCTCAGCTATTTGAGGCGAACGTATCATCATACCTTCGGCCAACTGAGATAGCTTCTCAGAGTGTGTCCGACAGTGAGGCACTGCGTCAATCAACGTTTGACCGGCCACGGTCAGGCAACGGTGCAGTCTCAGCTCGGGAAACCCCAAGGAGCGCGGTCTCCGATCTCCTGCAGAGACCCGATAAAGTGGGGCACATTCTAAACGGCTGGAAGTTGCGGTTTAGAGATGGGAGTCAAGATGGACTTAGCATCGACAACTTCATTTACCGAGTAGAGGCGCTCACGCACCAGACACTCGAAGGAAATTTCGGAGTTCTCTGCAGCAATGCCAGCCTGCTGTTCGATGGGAAGGCGAGAGAGTTCTTTTGGCGGTACCACAAAACAGTTCGGGATTTGCGCTGGGATCTCCTTTGCGCGGCTTTGCGAAAACAGTTCAGGGATGTACGAACAGATGTCGACCTGAGGGAGGCAATACGTGACCGGAAACAGCGGGATCGAGAGAGTTTTGACGCTTTCTACGATTCCATCGTGCTGCTGATGGACAATTTAGAGACTCCTCTGTCGGAACGAGAAACTGTGGAAACCGTGAGGAGAAATTTGCGCCCAGAGATAAGGCATGAGTTGCTAAATCTATCAATCCCTTCGGTAGACCGCCTGAGGGAGATATGTCGTCGCAGGGAGAGCTTCTTGGACGATGTGAGGAAGACTCAGGGGTATCAGAAGGTTGTGCCATTCCGCAAACAGATATCCGAACTCATCGAAGAGGCTCAACTAGATGACGCGATTGAGTTTTCGGATGTGGATGGTGAAGAAGAGATCGGTGCAATGGCATTAATATGTTGGAATTGCCGCAAGGAGGGTCATCGGTACCAAGATTGCGAGGCGAAACGTAGAATTTTTTGCTATGGGTGTGGAGCGCCAAACACCTATAAGCCCTCTTGCGTTCGGTGTCAAAAAAACGGGAAAGCGAACACACAATTGCGCCAGCAATCGTGTGTTCCAAGAAACAAGCCGGCGAACCAAGAAACGAGCACATAGAGAACACTGTTCCATCCGATGAGGAAGTGGGGCCGATGAGGAGTTCATTGGTCTGGCCTCAACTCATTGATTGGAGTCGAAAAGAAATGCCGAGTTGCGCCTTATCCAGAGTAAAATCCACCTCACGAAATGCCAAAAGAATGCGGGCCTACTGGCGATCATTGAAAGCCATTAATGCGATTAGGTATAAGTATAATGATAAACGGCCATATGCCGAGGTTAGGTTATTAGATAGAGTAGTTTTAGGGTTAATGGATACAGGAGCGGCTATGAGCGTAATTGGAGGAAAATTGGCTGAAGAGGTCATTAGAAGTAGGATCCCTTTTAAAAGAGTTGCTTCAACAGCTTGTACCGCAGATGGAGTCAGACAGGATGTCGTGGGCCGCCTAAAAATACCGGTAAATTACAAGGATGTGAACAAGAGTTTAGAGTTGCACATAATACCCTCGTTAAGCCAAGATCTGTACCTGGGTATTGATTTTTGGTCGACCTTTGACCTACTTCCTCCATCCATGCAGGTCTCAGAACTCGCACTGGATTCCCACGCACTTTCGGAAGGTCAAAGGAGCAGTTTGAGGGAGGTCATAGCCAAGTTTCCGTCATTCGCTGTATCAGGCCTTGGGAAAACAAGCCTGTTGTCGCATTCTATAGACGTTGGAGATGCCAAGCCGGTAAAACAACGGCATTTTCCTGTGTCTCCGGCAGTTGAAAAGCTGTTATATGCGGAGGTCGATAGGATGCTCAAGATGGGGGTTATCGAGGAATCGGAGAGCGCCTGGTCTTCGCCCGTTGTTCTAGTACAGAAGCCGGGGAAGGTTCGACTCTGTCTGGATAGCAGAAAGGTCAATGCGGTGACCAAAAAGGATGCGTATCCGCTGCCACAAATCGATGGGATATTGAGTCGGCTTCCGAAAGCCATGTACATTTCAAGTTTAGACTTGAAAGACGCATATTGGCAAGTCCCCCTAGAGCCCAGCTCGCGCGATAAGACAGCGTTCACAATACCGGGCAAGCCACTGTATCAATATAGGGTAATGCCTTTCGGCCTGACCAACGCGTCACAGACGATGACACGATTGATGGACAGGGTTATTTCGCCAGATCTCCGAAATGAAGTATTCGTATACCTGGATGACTTGTTGGTGGTGTCGGACAATTTTGAGACCCATATGAGGGTTTTGAGTGTGGTAGCTGGGCAGGTAAAATCGGCGGGGTTGACGCTCAATGTCGAAAAAAGCAAATTCTGCATGCGCTCAGTTAAATACTTGGGCCATATTGTGGGAAACGGCGTCATTCGTACGGACCCGGAGAAAATATCGGCCATGAAGGATTTTCCGTTGCCAAAGTCGTTAAAAGCCCTGCGGAGTTTTCTGGGGATGGTAGGGTGGTATAGGAAGTTTATCGATAATTTCGCTTCAGTCGCTACTCCACTAACCGACCTATTAAAACCTAGGCAGAAATTTGTAATGACCCCAGAGGGAAAGGAAGCATTCGAGCAGTTAAAGGAGATGTTGTGCTCTGCTCCTGTACTTCGAAGTCCGGATTTCAGCAAGCCGTTCTATATTCAATGCGACGCCAGTAAAACGGGTGTTGGAGGTGTATTGGTGCAGAAAACACCAGAAGGCGACGAGTACCCAATTTCATTCGTTTCAAAGAAATTGAACAAAGCTCAGAGGAACTACTCAGTTACCGAGCAAGAGTGTTTGGCAGCCATCGTCTGTATTAAGCGCTTCCGAGCTTATGTCGAAGGACATGAGTTTACGGTCATTACTGACCACGCGTCACTCAAGTGGCTCATGTCGCAGACGGATCTGCATTCTCGGTTGGCTCGTTGGGCGTTGAAGCTGCAGGGTTTCAAGTTCAAAATTGAGCATCGTAGTGGCAGACTAAATGTTGTCCCTGATGCACTCTCTAGGGTGAATGAGCAAGAGCTAGCGGCGATTGAGGCCAATCAAGGATTGTTGGTGGATCCTCTGTCGCCGGAGTTTAAAGCGGAGGAGTACTCTGAGATGGCAAAGCGAGTGGAGGCCAATATCGATAAGCTGCCCGATCTGAAAGTTGTGGAGGGCTTGGTATATCGAAGGTCAGATCACTCCACTGGCGATCTGCTCAACGATACGTTCGCTTGGAAACTTTGGGTTCCAAAGGATCTGGTGGGCGACGTGCTAAAGAAGGCTCATGACAATCCTCTAGCGTCGCATGGAGGCGTGCATAAAACCCTAGAAAGGATTCGAAGGTATTACTATTGGCCCGGACTAGTCAACGATGTCAGAGATTACATTCGTGGATGTGAGGCCTGCAAAATGACCAAAGCACCGAACACCGTGCAACGGCCGCCTATTGGCGTTGCGCCCGAGTCACAAAGGTTTTTCCAGAGATTGTATGTTGATTTTCTTGGCCCGTACCCTCGTTCTCGTAGTGGTCATATTGGCATCTTTATAGTATTGGACCACTATTCGAAGTTCGTGTTTTTAAAGGCGGTAAAGAAATTGACTGCGGATGTAGTCATCAAGTACCTTCAGCAGGATTTGTTCCACACCTTTGGCGTTCCGGAGACGATTGTTTCCGACAACGGATCACAGTTTAAAGCTGAAGCTTTCCAGAAGCTACTGAGAGAGTACCAAATATCTCACACTCTCACGGCGGTGTACTCGCCGCAGGCTAATGCATCCGAACGGGTGAATCGATCTGTGATAGCTGCCATACGGTCCTATGTGAGAGCAGACCAAAAGGATTGGGATGAGCATCTCAGCAGCATATGCTGCGCCCTGAGGTCGTCCGTGCATGCAGGGATTGGCACCACTCCATTTTATATGGTATTTGGTCAGCACTTCATATCTTCCGGTTCGCAGTACAAATTGCTGAGAGCTTTGAGCCTATTGGAAGATAAGTCGGCCAAATTTTCACGGGAAGATTCTCTCGAGTTAGTACGCCAAAAGGCTTGTCAAGTCATGAAAGGGCAGTATGACAGGAACGAGCGCCAGTATAACTTGAGGGCTAGGGAGATCTCGTATAGACAGGGTCAAGAAGTTTACAGGAGAAATTTCAAGCAAAGTAATTTCACAGCGGGATATAGTGCCAAATTGGGGCCAGCTTATCTGAAGTCTAGAGTTCGTAGGAAGTTGGGGAATTCTTTGTATGAGCTGGAGGATTTGCAGGGCAGGTCAGTAGGGCGCTTTCACGCCAAGGATATTAAGCAATAGCTACAAGCTTCCTGGTGATCCGTCTTGGGATGTTGAACCCCAAGCCAGATCTTGAGGGGGGGGCTTTTGTAGTGCTTGTAGCAAGCGAATATGAAAATAAGTTTTTTTTGTGGCGCCATCTAGTGGTCAGGAGGCATGGGAGAGCACTGGTCAAAAAAGGAAAGGGGTTGCGCTAACAGGCTCAAATGTCAAGTTTGAATGGAGGGAGCGTCATCCAAGCCTGTTAGGGGGTTTGCCGCCAGAAAGCCAGCGTCCCTATCGGCAATTCCTTTCTAAGAGTTCGACAAGTCGGTAGTGTCTTGCTGCAAAGTGAAGAAGTAGTGCCAAATTAGTTGACATTAAGAAAACTGAACTGCGCGAAAAGAAGATAAATCGTGCGTGGAAGAGTTGAACTCTAGGCTATTTTAGCCCTATATCTTTTGGGTGACAGCGCTGAGTCCGTTCCGGGTAAGTGGGGAAGGAAGTTGAGAAACACAAAAAGAAAAGGGGCTTAATGGAATGTTTAAACGCAGTCTTGGCGCTTAAGGAAGGGATTCCGAAAAAAAAGCAGTGGAAATTGCATCTGTTGCGGACGCAACGTTTTTCGAGAAGACCGACGAGCAGCAGCAGCAGCAACGCAACCAAAACGAGCATTTAATTGAATTTAATTCGCTTTTGTTGTTGCCAAACAGACGCTCGACCGGCGCATCGAACGGCGCGAGCGCACAGCGAGCCATCGGGAGGTCGAAGAGATCTCCTATTTCAGTTCCCGAGCGACCCAGCACCCGGCACCGTCGTCGTAGCATAGGGCCTCGAGTGCCCAAGCGCCGATTGGATTTTTTTTTTGATGTTAACGTTTCCCCTGGTCCCGCTGTCTGATCGGCAAACGGAGGCCTGAAGAGCAGTCAGAATAGTTTAAAGAAAAAAAAAGGAAAAAAAAAACCCAATAAAAGAAAAAAATATATATATATGTATATGTAGTTATAAAATAAGTGCAGTGAAATTAGGAGAAATTGAAGAACGCGGAAGGCGTTAGGAGATAGGGAAGCAAGGGAGAAGAGAGAATGCGCGCCTAAAAAAAAAAGAAAGGCAAGCGAAAAGAAGAGTGAGTGAAAGAGAATAGTTAAGAATTTTTTTTGTTTTTGTTTAGTGCATCAAACCCCAGCCTCAATCTTGCCGATCAGGAGAGATGTTTTTCCCGTCCCTATGCCCTTGATTATATTTTTTTCCACCCACAGCATTTCAGGTGTTCGTCGGGAAAGCGCTTTCGTCGATGGGACACTGAGCTGGACAAAGGTATGAGTGGAATTTTGTTGTTTTTATCTCACCATTATATTTGAACTAAGACTCAAGCGAAAGAGAAAGGAGAAAAGGTAGAGGAAACGCGCTACCGAAGATTGAGTCGGGAAAAGCAGAACCGATAGGCAAGGGAGAGAGAGGGAATTGGAAGAGCAGAACGCTGAGGGCGGCCTGGCATTCGGCGCCGCTGATTGCACTCAAATCTGAGTGAGTGAGTCGCCTGAGCTCATTATCATGGAGTTAGCGTTTGGATAGTTTGAGGAGGTTTATTTTTATATATTTTCTTTTGCAAAAGCATTACAAGTTTTATGGTATTTTTAGATTTATATTTATTTTTCTTTTTCCCCCGATATTTATTTTAGGCTACTACTTTATGTTCATTTTGTAATATTATATTAGATGTCATATATGTTATACGTATCCATGGGCGGTCCCTTTGTCTCAGTTAGAAAGTAAATAAATTTTATAATGTTTTAATTTTGTGACATCTTTGACATCAGCTGATCCCATGAGTTAGGAGAAATACCCCGCATAGGGGCCCTTCGGAGGGATGCCAGGGGGCAGAAGGGCCAATGGAAGGGCGGGCACAGTGGGCCTCAGGAACACCAGAGGCCGAGTTAGAGAAGAGCCAAAGGGAGCAAAGCGGACGACTCCTTCCGAGAAATAGATTCGATGTTGTCAGGGAAGGTGCCTATAGCGGGTTTCTCTATCCCGGTTTAGCTTGTCTTTAGCACGCACTCAATCTCTAGATATAATGAAGAAAGGCAAATCATGAGAGGGGAAGCAAGACCACCACCCCCTTAGCCGACGAGCCCGAGCCGGAATATTTCGCGTGCGCTCCTCTCTCATGCCCGACACCGCGCCTGAAAATAGTGAATTTGAATGTGGTTCGCTACAATGAGAATGGGCTCCGGCCACTGTCCACGAAGTGCTCAAAATTAAGAGATGAGAAACACTTCCGGCCGCCATTTGCAACGTGCGCCAAGGCAATATATAAGCGAATTGGAGTGTACGTCGACTGCGAAGTGATTATGCACTGCAAAGGAGCCCGAGGCAGATGAGAATGGGCTCCAGCATTTGTCCACAAAGTGGGAGGGAGATGAGAATGGGCTCCGGCCACTGTCCACGAAGTGCTTAAAATTAAGAGATGAGAAAAACTTCCGGCCGCCATTTGCAAAGTGCGCCAAGGCAATATATAAGCGAATTGGAGTGTACGTCGGCTGCAAAGTGACTAGGCACTGCGAAGGAAGCCGAGGGAGATGAGAATGGGCTCCGGCCACTGTCCACGAAGTGCTCAAAATTAAGAGATGAAAAACACTTCCGGCCGCCATTTGCAAAGTGCGCCAAGGCAATATATAAGCGAATTGGAGTGTACGTAAGCTGCGAAGTGACTATGCACTGCAAATTAGGCCAAGGGAGATGAGAATGGGCTCCGGCCACTGTCCACCAAGTGCTCAAAATTAAGAGATGAGAAACACTTCCGGCCGCCATTTGCAAAGTGCGCCAAGGCAATATATAAGCGAATTGGAGTGTACGTCGGCTGCGAAGTGATTATGCACTGCGAAGGAGGCCGAGGGAGATGAGAATGGGCTCCGGCCACTGTCCACGAAGTGCTCAAAATTAAGAGATGAAAAACACTTCCGGCCGCCATTTGCAAAGTGCGCCAAGGCAATATATAAGCGAATTGGAGTGTACGTAAGCTGCGAAGTGATTATGCACTGCAAATTAGGCCAAGGGAGATGAGAATGGGCTCCAGCAATTGTCCACAAAGTGGGAAGGAGATGAGAATGGGCTCCGGCCACTGTCCACGAAGTGCTCAAAATTAAGAGATGAAAAACACTTCCGGCCGCCATTTGCAAAGTGCGCCAAGGCAATATATAAGCGAATTGGAGTATACGTAAGCTGCGAAGTGATTATGCACTGCAAATTAGGCCAAGGGAGATGAGAATGGGCTCCGGCCACTGTCCACGAAGTGCTCAAAATTAAGAGATGAGAAAAACTTCCGGCCGCCATTTGCAAAGTGCGCCAAGGCAATATATAAGCGAATTGGAGTGTACGTCGGCTGCAAAGTGACTAGGCACTGCGAAGGAAGCCGAAGGAGATGAGAATGGGCTCCGGCCACTGTCCACGAAGTGCTCAAAATTAAGAGATGAAAAACCCTTCCGGCCGCCATTTGCAAAGTGCGCCAAGGCAATATATAAGCGAATTGGAGTGTACGTCGGCTGCGAAGTGATTATGCACTGCGAAGGAGGCCGAGGCAGATGAGAATGGGCTCCAGCATTTGTCCACAAAGTGGGAGGGAGATGAGAATGGGCTCCGGCCAATGTCCACGAAGTGCTCAAAATTAAGAGATGAGAAAAACTTCCGGCCGCCATTTGCAAAGTGCGCCAAGGCAATATATAAGCGAATTGGAGTGTACGTCGGCTGCAAAGTGACTAGGCACTGCGAAGGAAGCCGAGGGAGATGAGAATGGGCTCCGGCCACTGTCCACGAAGTGCTCAAAATTAAGAGATGAAAAACACTTCCGACCGCCATTTGCAAAGTGCGCCAAGGCAATTTATAAGCGAATTGGAGTGTACGTAAGCTGCGAAGTGATTATGCACTGCAAATTAGGCCAAGGGAGATGAGAATGGGCTCCGGCCACTGTCCACCAAGTGCTCAAAATTAAGAGATGAGAAACACTTCCGGCCGCCATTTGCAAAGTGCGCCAAGGCAATATATAAGCGAATTGGAGTGTACGTCGGCTGCGAAGTGATTATGCACTGCGAAGGAGGCCGAGGGAGATGAGAATGGGCTCCGGCCACTGTCCACGAAGTGCTCAAAATTAAGAGATGAAAAACACTTCCGGCCGCCATTTGCAAAGTGCGCCAAGGCAATATATAAGCGAATTGGAGTGTACGTAAGCTGCGAAGTGATTATGCACTGCAAATTAGGCCAAGGGAGATGAGAATGGGCTCCAGCAATTGTCCACAAAGTGGGAAGGAGATGAGAATGGGCTCCGGCCACTGTCCACGAAGTGCTCAAAATTAAGAGATGAAAAACACTTCCGGCCGCCATTTGCAAAGTGCGCCAAGGCAATATATAAGCGAATTGGAGTATACGTAAGCTGCGAAGTGATTATGCACTGCAAATTAGGCCAAGGGAGATGAGAATGGGCTCCGGCCACTGTCCACGAAGTGCTCAAAATTAAGAGATGAGAAAAACTTCCGGCCGCCATTTGCAAAGTGCGCCAAGGCAATATATAAGCGAATTGGAGTGTACGTCGGCTGCAAAGTGACTAGGCACTGCGAAGGAAGCCGAAGGAGATGAGAATGGGCTCCGGCCACTGTCCACGAAGTGCTCAAAATTAAGAGATGAAAAACACTTCCGGCCGCCATTTGCAAAGTGCGCCAAGGCAATATATAAGCGAATTGCAGTGTACGTCGGCTGCGAAGTGATTATGCACTGCGAAGGAGGCCGAGGCAGATGAGAATGGGCTCCAGCATTTGTCCACAAAGTGGGAGGGAGATGAGAATGGGCTCCGGCCAATGTCCACGAAGTGCTCAAAATTAAGAGATGAGAAAAACTTCCGGCCGCCATTTGCAAAGTGCGCCAAGGCAATATATAAGCGAATTGGAGTGTACGTCAGCTGCAAAGTGACTAGGCACTGCGAAGGAAGCCGAAGGAGATGAGAATGGGCTCCGGCCACTGTCCACGAAGTGCTCAAAATTAAGAGATGAAAAACACTTCCGGCCGCCATTTGCAAAGTGCGCCAAGGCAATATATAAGCGAATTGGAGTGTACGTAAGCTGCGAAGTGATTATGCATTGCAAATTAGGCCAAGGGAGATGAGAATGGGCTCCGGCCACTGTCCACCAAGTGCTCAAAATTAAGAGATGAGAAACACTTCCGGCCGTCATTTGCAAAGTGCTCCAAGGCAATATATAAGCGAATTGGAGTGTACGTCGGCTGCGAAGTGATTATGCACTGCAAATTAGGCCAAGGGAGATGAGAATGGGCTCCGGCCACTGTCCATAAAGTGCTCAAAATTAAGAGATGAAAAACACTTCCGGCCGCCATTTGCAAAGTGCTCCAAGGCGAAATATAAGCGAATTGGAGTGTACGACGGTTGCAAAGTAATAACGCACTGCAAATTAGGCCAAGGGACATGAGAATGGGCTCCGGCCACTGTCCACGAAGTGCTCAAAATGAAGAGTTGAGAAAAACTTCCGGCCGCCATTTGCAAAGTGCGCCAAGGCAATATATAAGCGAATTGGAGTGTACGTTGGTTGCAAATTGACTAGGCACTGCTAAGGAGGCCGAGGGAGATGAGAATGGGCTCCGGCCACTGTCCACGAAGTGCTCAAAATTAAGAGATGAAAAACACTTCCGGCCGCCATTTGCAAAGTGCGCCAAGGCAATATATAAGCAAATTGGAGTGTTCGTAAGCTGCGAAGTGATTATGCACTGCAAATTAGGCCAAGGGAGATGAGAATGGGCTCCGGCCACTGTCCACCAAGTGCTCAAAATTAAGAGATGAGAAACACTTCCGGCCGTCATTTGCAAAGTGCTCCAAGGCAATATATAAGCGAATTGGAGTGTACGTCGGCTGCGAAGTGATTATGCACTGCAAATTAGGCCAAGGGAGATGAGAATGGGCTCCGGCCACTGTCCATAAAGTGCTCAAAATTAAGAGATGAAAAACACTTCCGGCCGCCATTTGCAAAGTGCGCCAAGGCAATATATAAGCGAATTGGAGTGTACGTAAGCTGCGAAGTGATTATGCACTGCAAATTAGGCCAAGGGAGATGAGAATGGGCTCCAGCAATTGTCCACAAAGTGGGAAGGAGATGAGAATGGGCTCCGGCCACTGTCCACGAAGTGCTCAAAATTAAGAGATGAAAAACACTTCCGGCCGCCATTTGCAAAGTGCGCCAAGGCAATATATAAGCGAATTGGAGTATACGTAAGCTGCGAAGTGATTATGCACTGCAAATTAGGCCAAGGGAGATGAGAATGGGCTCCGGCCACTGTCCACGAAGTGCTCAAAATTAAGAGATGAGAAAAACTTCCGGCCGCCATTTGCAAAGTGCGCCAAGGCAATATATAAGCGAATAGGAGTGTACGTCGGCTGCAAAGTGACTAGGCACTGCGAAGGAAGCCGAAGGAGATGAGAATGGGCTCCGGCCACTGTCCACGAAGTGCTCAAAATTAAGAGATGAAAAACACTTCCGGCCGCCATTTGCAAAGTGCGCCAAGGCAATATATAAGCGAATTGGAGTATACGTAAGCTGCGAAGTGATTATGCACTGCAAATTAGGCCAAGGGAGATGAGAATGGGCTCCGGCCACTGTCCACGAAGTGCTCAAAATTAAGAGATGAGAAAAACTTCCGGCCGCCATTTGCAAAGTGCGCCAAGGCAATATATAAGCGAATTGGAGTGTACGTCGGCTGCGAAGTGATTATTCACTGCGAAGGAGGCCGAGGCAGATGAGAATGGGCTCCAGCATTTGTCCACAAAGTGGGAGGGAGATGAGAATGGGCTCCGGCCAATGTCCACGAAGTGCTCAAAATTAAGAGATGAGAAAAACTTCCGGCCGCCATTTGCAAAGTGCGCCAAGGCAATATATAAGCGAATTGGAGTGTACGTCGGCTGCAAAGTGACTAGGCACTGCGAAGGAAGCCGAGGGAGATGAGAATGGGCTCCGGCCACTGTCCACGAAGTGCTCAAAATTAAGAGATGAAAAACACTTCCGACCGCCATTTGCAAAGTGCGCCAAGGCAATATATAAGCGAATTGGAGTGTACGTAAGCTGCGAAGTGATTATGCACTGCAAATTAGGCCAAGGGAGATGAGAATGGGCTCCGGCCACTGTCCACCAAGTGCTCAAAATTAAGAGATGAGAAACACTTCCGGCCGCCATTTGCAAAGTGCGCCAAGGCAATATATAAGCGAATTGGAGTGTACGTCGGCTGCGAAGTGATTATGCACTGCGAAGGAGGCCGAGGGAGATGAGAATGGGCTTCGGCCACTGTCCACGAAGTGCTCAAAATTAAGAGATGAAAAACACTTCCGGCCGCCATTTGCAAAGTGCGCCAAGGCAATATATAAGCGAATTAGAGTGTACGTTGGTTGCAAATTGACTAGGCACTGCTAAGGAGGCCGAGGGAGATGAGAATGGGCTCCAGCAATTGTCCACAAAGTGGGAAGGAGATGAGAATGGGCTCCGGCCACTGTCCACGAAGTGCTCAAAATTAAGAGATGAAAAACACTTCCGGCCGCCATTTGCAAAGTGCGCCAAGGCAATATATAAGCGAATTGGAGTGTACGTCGGCTGCGAAGTGATTATGCACTGCGAAGGAGGCCGAGGGAGATGAGAATGGGCTTCGGCCACTGTCCACGAAGTGCTCAAAATTAAGAGATGAAAAACACTTCCGGCCGCCATTTGCAAAGTGCGCCAAGGCAATATATAAGTGAATTGGAGTGTACGTAAGCTGCGAAGTGATTATGCACTGCAAATTAGGCCAAGGGAGATGAGAATGGGCTCCAGCAATTGTCCACAAAGTGGGAAGGAGATGAGAATGGGCTCCGGCCACTGTCCACGAAGTGCTCAAAATTAAGAGATGAAAAACACTTCCGGCCGCCATTTGCAAAGTGCGCCAAGGCAATATATAAGCGAATTGGAGTATACGTAAGCTGCGAAGTGATTATGCACTGCAAATTAGGCCAAGGGAGATGAGAATGGGCTCCGGCCACTGTCCACGAAGTGCTCAAAATTAAGAGATGAGAAAAACTTCCGGCCGCCATTTGCAAAGTGCGCCAAGGCAATATATAAGCGAATTGGAGTGTACGTCGGCTGCAAAGTGACTAGGCACTGCGAAGGAAGCCGAAGGAGATGAGAATGGGCTCCGGCCACTGTCCACGAAGTGCTCAAAATTAAGAGATGAAAAACACTTCCGGCCGCCATTTGCAAAGTGCGCCAAGGCAATATATAAGCGAATTGCAGTGTACGTCGGCTGCGAAGTGATTATGCACTGCGAAGGAGGCCGAGGCAGATGAGAATGGGCTCCAGCATTTGTCCACAAAGTGGGAGGGAGATGAGAATGGGCTCCGGCCAATGTCCACGAAGTGCTCAAAATTAAGAGATGAGAAAAACCTCCGGCCGCCATTTGCAAAGTGCGCCAAGGCAATATATAAGCGAATTGGAGTGTACGTCAGCTGCAAAGTGACTAGGCACTGCGAAGGAAGCCGAAGGAGATGAGAATGGGCTCCGGCCACTGTCCACGAAGTGCTCAAAATTAAGAGATGAAAAACACTTCCGGCCGCCATTTGCAAAGTGCGCCAAGGCAATATATAAGCGAATTGGAGTGTACGTAAGCTGCGAAGTGATTATGCACTGCAAATTAGGCCAAGGGAGATGAGAATGGGCTCCGGCCACTGTCCACCAAGTGCTCAAAATTAAGAGATGAGAAACACTTCCGGCCGTCATTTGCAAAGTGCTCCAAGGCAATATATAAGCGAATTGGAGTGTACGTCGGCTGCGAAGTGATTATGCACTGCAAATTAGGCCAAGGGAGATGAGAATGGGCTCCGGCCACTGTCCATAAAGTGCTCAAAATTAAGAGATGAAAAACACTTCCGGCCGCCATTTGCAAAGTGCTCCAAGGCAATATATAAGCGAATTGGAGTGTACGACGGTTGCAAAGTAATAACGCACTGCAAATTAGGCCAAGGGACATGAGAATGGGCTCCGGCCACTGTCCACGAAGTGCTCAAAATTAAGAGTTGAGAAAAACTTCCGGCCGCCATTTGCAAAGTGCGCCAAGGCAATATATAAGCGAATTGGAGTGTACGTTGGTTGCAAATTGACTAGGCACTGTGTAGCGTGCAGGTGTGGGATAGCTGTCTTTTACCCAAACTAGTATGAAGAGATTTCGTGTGTACCTCTAGCTATGCTCTGACTAAGCTCGCCGGATTGTCGGGGTTCGTTCTACTCTCTCCTATCTCATACTGACACACACTCGCATAATGTTTTAGGTACACATTTACTAGAAACAAAAAAAAAATGAAAACAAGAACCGAGGTTAAACTGAAGTTGGGGGAAATAACAATGGATTTAATAATTTGTTGTTTTGTGAAAACCTTCATCTCAACTACTCCACTCAAGTTGTGAGAGACTCAGGTGGCATCGAGTATCTCTCTCTTCTCTACCCTCCCAACCTATGCTATACAGGTATATTGAACCGTATAGACCCTATAAACTCATACTGTCTTCATATGACCGCCCTGATCATGCCTGTCTGAGGACGGACGCCTGAATTTACAACATTTTAGAATTTAGCTTCAGAATTAATGACATTATATATATTTCAATGGTTTCGTAATCCCATACTCCAAATTCATTTCTGTTCTTAACAACTTAAAATATTAATATGAATTTAATAAGATATAAAAGATGGGTAAAGATATGGTTTTGCGAGTAATATATAGTTATTAGAAAGAATGGATGAGATACAGCAATATATATACGGGTATTAATATAATATAAAATTCAATAGCGCAACACGCAGGTTACTTTTTTTTGTCTTTGTGCATACACATTGTTGCAATTAATAACTCACAGCGTTTTGGATGTTTCATTAACACTTACTCCTTTCGTGATCGTTGAGCTCAAGGATGACGTAGGTGAATGTTTCTGCGGAGGAAAATAAAGTTAATATATATATATGCACACGAGCGTACTGATCCGTACGATTTTGAAATCTCAAATAAAAAGCTATACTCTCATACCCATTCAATATAAAAACTATTAGGTTTCCTTGATTACATAACTAGATATAAATCTATATAAGCCGTAACTAAAAAAAAAGAAGAAATGATTTAGACTAAATATAATATAGAAAAAGAAATTCATATCCTGTATTAACGGCAAGTAAAGACTCTCTATTGACGTGGTTGATAGCAGCAACTCGTAATACAGGTCAGTCAGCAGACTCGGCACTGCGTCTTCGAAGAATCCAGAATTTGGGTAAGGCAGCTAAATCGAAATCATGATCGGATTCCGCTGACGCAGCTAGATCAGTCGACGTTGTAGACGATATATCCTCTTAGTTCATCCGATCGGGATTAAGCGTTGCAACTCAAGTCAAAGTCTGCCTAATATTCACACTGCGGTTTCGGCAAATAAAGGGGGGGGGGGTTTCATCCCGCAAGGAAATGTTCCGAGGCGCCGCTGTTAGGCTGTACTTCCAGAAGGTCGTGGCTGCTAGCAACTGCTAATGCACGATTACGGTTTGTTAATTCGTGTCCCCAAAGAAAACGGTGGAGGTGTGCCGCGGCTTTTCGCTTACGCTAGTCACACACCTCTCGAAGGCCGTTTATATATATATATATATAAATATATATATAAATGTATATCTGTACACAACGCAGCTTAGGCTGGTACTTGGGTACGGAAGAAGGCTTTCGACCACAGTCCTATAACACCAAAAATTAATATATATTACCCGAGCACTTTCCTAAATGTCTATAGACATACCTGAGATGTTTTTCTGCGCTTTGGGTTTTCACTACTTTTGGTTTATTAGACCCAAACAAAATCCGAACAATTTTCTATTAGCCACGAGGTATTGCGTAAGAAAGAGTACAGTCGTTGGTTGGATATATGTATATGTAATCATCAATGCACCACAATCACGTCTGTTCTTATGCCTTGGTTCTTTGCTAATAGTTCTAGCAAAACCTTGCAATGACCCTTAAGCCCTACCAACATAAAGCTCCCAAATAGTATGATGCTTGGAGCTTTAACTGTATAATCGGGTGATATTTGTCAGCTTTAACGGTATACTCGTATGATCTTTTAGCTAATTTGAGTGAAACTTCGACCAAGCTTCGATCCATGCTCTCTTTATGTTGCTCTCCCAGCAGTGCATCGCAACGGCGTTTCGCTTAAATGCATGAGCAATGCAGCGACTCTCTTTCTAAAGCTTGTCGAAAAGCTTACAGCTTACGATCCACTTTCGAAGTTTAATTATAGCTCGGCGCTTTTTATTCTTTATCGAAACAGAACTTGATCCATCAGTGATGCTCTCTAACGTTTCTCTACATTCGGCTCCTACACCACAGTTAAAGACGAAAGTGACCTTGCAGTGAGACTTCAACTGAAGAAGGCGATCTTCTAAGGCTTAACTTGAATATCTTTTAAATGATACACTCCTAAGTTTTTCTTATCTTCACTAGCTAACTGATAATACATCGTCCCTACTCGACGAATAACCTTGGCTGGTATAAACACGGGTGCCAGCTTAGCGCTGAACTTTTTTAGCGCATTGCTCTGACAAAAATTCCTGGCATATACCATGTCTCCAACTTTAAGTTGGCGTACACGACTACGTAAGTTGTATTTCCGCGCATTCTGTTCGTGTGAGTCTGCTACCTTTTGCTGAGCGGTCTGTCGACACACTTGTACTACATCTGGATAATTGATTCTAGTGTCATCCGACAGGAGATCTAGACGTCTAAGAAGTTCATAATCCTTTCCGTTAAGAATCATATTTTGACCAAAAGTCAGAAAATATGGTGAATATCCGGTGCTTCGATGGATATTTGCTCGTAGCGCCGCACTAATTTCTGGTAACTTGTTGTCCCAATTGGTATGATCTTTGCCGACGTATGCTCTAATAGCCGCTAACACGGATCGGTTTAACCTTTCACTGGCATTGGCTTGGGGTGAGTATATGGCCGTACAGCGGTGAGTTACTCCGAATCTTGTAAGAAATGACTTGAAACTCCCAGAGACAAATTGAGAACCATTGTCGGTGAGTACGGTCTCCGGCACACCGAAAGTGCAAAACAGCGTACTTTCTAGAAAGTCGCACACTTTACTTGAAGTAAACTTCTTGAGCGGACATAAGAAATGGAACTTAGTGTTGTGATCCACGATTATTAATATACCAATATTCCCTTGTTTGGATCGCGGATACGGTCCCAGCAAATCCAGATAAAGCTTCTGAAAAGGCCTTTCTGAAATCATTGGCTTCCCCATCGGTGGCCTTAATACGACATTAGCGCTTTTAGTTTGACGACAAATGTCACATTGCGATACGTAGGCTCGTATTTGTGTTACCATTTTTGGCCAAAACAGTACCTTTTCACCTTATCAATGGTTTTACCGATACCACTGTGGAAGCGTCTGGAGGGTCATGAGCTCTAGAAATTATATCGTTGTAAGGCCGGATGGAACCCAAAGCTTCCAAGATTGTTTGTCTGCCATCGCGTCCCAGAAGATGGTTCAGTCCTCTTATAGACCAAATTATCCTTAACCCTCAAGTCGGGTAACTTAAGTTGATTAACCCTTATGTCGTCTATTAGATCCATGTATTCCCTTGATTTAAACTCCATCGACGTAAGGTCCACTATGGGTCCATGAGCCTTCAGTTCTATAACCTCAGGTTCATCTTGACGTGATAACGCATCGGCTACTATATTTTCTGACCCCTTACGATGCGAAATTTGGAAATTGAATCCTTGCAATTTTATAGCCCACCGAGCCAATCGACCCGACAAGTCTTTTTGCCTCATAAGCCACTGTAATGACGCGTGGTCTGTTATGACTTGAAACTCCTGCCCTTCGACGTAAGCTCTAAACTTTTTTATCCCTTTAATTACGGCCAAGCACTCGAGCTCGGTGACCGAATAGTTCCTTTGTGCCTTGGAAAGTTTTTCGGACATAAATGCTATAGGTAATTCTATCCCTTCCTCATTTAACTGAGCTAACACACAGCCTAGACCAAAGGTGCTAGCGTCGCATACTAAAATAAAGGGTTTCTTAAAATCGGGGGTAGCTAATATTGGAGCAGATGTCAAGGAGGACTTCAGTTTATTGAAAGCTGCTTCAGCTGATGCGTTCCAGTTAAGTGACTGATGCTTTTTCAGTAACTCTGTTAAAGGAAAGCTGACTGTGGCATAGTTATCGACGAAGCGTCGGTACCATCCCGCTAGTCCGAGAAATCTCCTTAACTGCTTTACCGTTTTCGGAACAGGGAAATCCATTATAGATCTTATTTTGCCAGGGTCTGTCTTTAACTGACCCTCACCGATTATAAATCCTAGATATTTTATCTCTCGTATACAAAAGTTTGACTTGGCTATGTTGATCGTAAGGTTTGCTTTACGCAAATGAATCGCTACCTCTTGCAACAACAACATGTGTGAGTCGAAGTCATCGGAGAGCACCAGTAAATCGTCCAAATAGACGAAAACCCGATTCCGAAGATAGGCAGGTATCACCTGATCCATAAGTCGACACAAGGTCTGAGCAGCATTTGTTAAGCCAAAAGGCATTACTTTATACTGGTAAAGCGGTCTATTAGGAATGGTAAAGGCGGTATAGTGACGAGACTTTTCTTCTAAGGGAATCTGCCAGTATGCATGTTTCATGTCCAGTCCTGTGATATACCTTGCTGGTGGTAACCTGCTAAGGATGCCATCAATATGTGGTAATGGGTATGCATCTTTGCGAGTGTTCTTATTAATCTCCCGTGAATCTAAACATAATCGATTTTTCGTCCCTTTCTTAACTAGCACGCAATTACTACTCCAGGAACTTTTTGATTCCTCGATCACGTCTAACGCTAGCATTTTCTCTACTTCATCAAACATTAACTTTTCCTTTGCGGGGGAAATCGGCCAATGGCGCTGTTTTACTGGTCTATCAGGTATCATTTCGATTGAATGTTCGATAGCGCTGGTACGACCTAATCCTTCCTTTTCGAACGATGGAAACGAATTGATTACGTACTCTAATCTAACCTTTTGGTCTTCGCTTAAATTGTGTAACGGTGGTGATTCTGAAACCTTGGCTTCATTTCCTACGTCTAATTCATGTATTACAGGTCTATCAGTTAACAATCTCTCCAATAGACCAAACTCTTTCCAGAAATCAATTCCTAAATATACATTTTGTTTCAAGGCTGGTATTATGAAGAATTCTATATCCTTAGTATGATCTCTAAAAGTTATAGGAAAAGTGACTTTTGCTACGACTTTACAAGATTCATTATTGGCTGTTCGAATATTTCCCGAGCATTTCTTCGCCTTTGAATGCTGGAAGAACGATTTAGCAGCCTCACTTCCGAGACAACTTATTGTCGCTCCCGAATCTAACAAAGCTATGAAGTTCTGTTTTTCTATGCTTAGTTCTACAAATAATCTGTTATCCGAACTCATAAAGACCGATGAGACAAGTCGCTTTCGAACCCTCTTTACTTTGGCCCAGAATTGTCTCAATCGTGTGGTTGGTCGTTTCGGTTGATACTTAAATGGTAACTTATCTACGTGTACGATGTCACAATCATAATCTACTTCTTCCGTCTGGGTTTGTACCTCTACAAAGGAACTGTCAGAGATAACTTTAGAACAATCCGAGCTGGAGACGTTTACTTGGAAACATTTTTCTGTTAATCTATCATCATTGCCGGATGCGTCAAACTGGTGTTGTTTGCGCATCCCGTTTTCGGTTTTCCGACGGGTTACATTTCTCACACTTTGGCTTAAATGTATTTTTCGCCCCGCATCCATAACAGAAGACGCGGCGTTCCGCTACACAGTCTTCGAATCGATGACCGGTTTTGTCGCAATTCCAGCAGACAAACCGCTTACGACGCAGCTCGAGATACTTTCTTCTTCGAGCTCTTCGTCATCACTCTGAATTTCGGATACATTGGGTTTAGTAACTCTGTTTCGAGGTAGAAAGTTTCCTGCCTCTTTACAGAAATGTTCATGCTTCTTTACTTCCTCCCTCAGCTCACTTCTATTCTTGATTTTCAAATGCAAAAGCTCGTATCGAAGAGCGCTTTTCGCATTCCGTTTAAGAATATCGATCAGTTTAAGTTCGCTTATCTCATGCGAAAGCCGAGCCACTAACTTTTCAATGGCCGACTGAAAATCTTCAAAGGATTCATTTTCCTTCTGTTGCCGTTTCCTGATCATTTCCCAAAGGTCAAAATCATCTTTCTGATCGTCGAATCTTTCTCTAAAGGCCGTACAAAACGATTGCCAGCAGTATTGGTGGTTTCTTCTATGAAAATCCCAGAACCAATCGCTGGCTTTGCCCGTGAAAAGCAGATGTAAATTATCGCAAAGTAACTGATTATCGTTCCAAGAGTCTGTCCCGTAAGAGCACGAACGCGATATAGAAATTCTTCCACATGCATTGAATCCCGAGAACCATCAAATTTAAGACGCCAACTTAGTAGAATGTTTGCGGCCTTTGCCGGTGCCACATTTCCTACTGCCTGAATACTTCTAGGCTTCCTTCTTGAGAATCGCCTCTGAGCATATTTCTACTGTTGTCTACTTCCCGTCTACTATTAATCCGTGACTCTGATGAATCTCGGTTTCTCGTGTATTTGCCGCTAAATTTAGATTTGAAAACTGGGTCTGTATAGTTTGCTCAATAGAAGATTTAATGAAGGAACTAAGAGTTTCCATCATCGTTTTCTCCTGACCTTTCATGACCGAATGGATGTAACCTGTAAGGTCCTCTGCTTGCGCATTACCCAGTGACGTATTTCCATTGCTACTGATCGACTGACGACTTCCTGAGATATTACGATCGGATACTGGCTTGATATCTCGTTCGCATTCCCCTTTTGGAATAGCTCCTCCGCCTCGACCTCTATGGGTGTCTTCCTTTCTTTCTGAGTTAACATTGGACCTAGCTGTGCCCTAACGAAAGATTCGTTACCATGAACATTATCTGGAAGGGCCCTGAACTTAGGTTCAATTCCGCTGCCAGAGTGTTATTTTCATATCGCAACCCTTTAGGATCGCATTTGTCTTGCACACAGGGCAAGACTTATCATTCTTCAAATGTTCGCATATACACGTGTTATGATATCGATGTGACAAGACGTTGTGGCTATAAGTTGATCTTGTCTTAGACTTCCATTGCAAATAACACAAGACGATTCTTGGCTACTCAATGCTGAAGCTAAATTTCATTACTACGGTGTACTGCCATGTTCAAATATAAATCAAAATAAGGTACCTAAATAAACTAACCACTATATGAAATATCGTTTCATAAACTGTATGAAATATGAACTAACTAATAGGAATCTTTCCTATTTTTTTGTTTTTTGATAAATGAACAATATGTCGTCCTCTTCAAGCATGATCTAGACGGCCCACTACGAAAACAGTACGTTTTAACTTGAATAGTTGTGTAATTGAGCTGAATAGGTTGACCGTTTCTATTGCAATGGTTTTAGAAGTGTAAGTCCGGATAATGGACGGTCTCTACCTATTATAAATAGACGATCGTAATTCCTAGAATCTGAGACTTTCATCATCTAGAACCAGAATTTGATATAGGAATCTCTACAACCAAAATCGAAGTAAGATAATGAATATACTTGAGTCGGGATATCCATCTTTTGAATAATTCCCGCAATTCTCTAAAGCAACATCTTTAGCCATCTCGTTGGTGGAGCTCTACATCATGATGTCCGAATTTTGTAAATATCTATAAGCTAGCCTACCCCAAGTAAGAGACAACAGATTATACATGGGTCGACCATTCCAGCTATGAAAATAAATCGCATATTCCATATGCAGTATCTACTGTACTCCTCTCTAGAGAGATCTATCCGTATAGAACAACAAGGAAAATATTGTTTTGGATGGAATAAAGAGCTATAGTGGAGCCTAGCCCCAAAATGACATGAACCTGATACTGATGTTATGTACCACTTTATGAGGAATCATGCCCCTTCGGGCCCCACGTTGGGCGCCAATTATGTAGCGTGCAGGTGTGGATAGCTGTCTTTTACCCAAACTAGTATGAAGAGATTTCGTGTGTACCTCTAGCTATGCTCTGACTAAGCTCGCCGGATTGTCGGGTTCGTTCTACTCTCTCCTATCTCATACTGACACACACTCGCATAATTTTTTAGGTACACATTTACTAGAAACAAAAAAAAAATGAAAACAAGAACCGAGGTTAAACTGAAGTTGGGGAAATAACAATGGATTTAATAATTTGTTGTTTTGTGAAAACCTTCATCTCAACTACTCCACTCAAGTTGTGAGAGACTCAGGTGCATCGAGTATCTCTCTCTTCTCTACCCTCCCAACCTATGCTATACAGGTATATTGAACCGTATAGACCCTATAAACTCATACTGTCTTCATATGACCGCCCTGATCATGCCTGTCTGAGGACGGACGCCTGAATTTACAACATTTTAGAATTTAGCTTCAGAATTAATGACATTATATATATTTCAATGGTTTCGTAATCCCATACTCCAAATTCATTTCTGTTCTTAACAACTTAAAATATTAATATGAATTTAATAAGATATAAAAGATGGGTAAAGATATGGTTTTGCGAGTAATATATAGTTATTAGAAAGAATGGATGAGATACAGCAATATATATACGGGTATTAATATAATATAAAATTCAATAGCGCAACACGCAGGTTACTTTTTTTTGTCTTTGTGCATACACATTGTTGCAATTAATAACTCACAGCGTTTTGATGTTTCATTAACACTTACTCCTTTCGTGATCGTTGAGCTCAAGGATGACGTAGGTGAATGTTTCTGCGGAGGAAAATAAAGTTAATATATATATATGCACACGAGCGTACTGATCCGTACGATTTTGAAATCTCAAATAAAAAGCTATACTCTCATACCCATTCAATATAAAAAACTATTAGGTTTCCTTGATTACATAACTAGATATAAATCTATATAAGCCGTAACTAAAAAAAAAGAAAGAAATGATTTAGACTAAATATAATATAGAAAAAGAAATTCATATCCTGTATTAACGGCAAGTAAAGACTCTCTATTGACGTGGTTGATAGCAGCAACTCGTAATACAGGTCAGTCAGCAGACTCGGCACTGCGTCTTCGAAGAATCCAGAATTTGGTAAGGCAGCTAAATCGAAATCATGATCGGATTCCGCTGACGCAGCTAGATCAGTCGACGTTGTAGACGATATATCCTCTTAGTTCATCCGATCGGGATTAAGCGTTGCAACTCAAGTCAAAGTCTGCCTAATATTCACACTGCGGTTTCGGCAAATAAAGGGGGGGGGGTTTCATCCCGCAAGGAAATGTTCCGAGGCGCCGCTGTTAGGCTGTACTTCCAGAAGGTCGTGGCTGCTAGCAACTGCTAATGCACGATTACGGTTTGTTAATTCGTGTCCCCAAAGAAAACGGTGGAGGTGTGCCGCGGCTTTTCGCTTACGCTAGTCACACACCTCTCGAAGGGCCGTTTATATATATATATATATAAATATATATATAAATGTATATCTGTACACAACGCAGCTTAGGCTGGTACTTGGGGTACGGAAGAAGGCTTTCGACCACAGTCCTATAACACCAAAAATTAATATATATTACCCCGAGCACTTTCCTAAATGTCTATAGACATACCTGAGATGTTTTTCTGCGCTTTGGGTTTTCACTACTTTTGGTTTATTAGACCCAAACAAAATCCGAACAATTTTCTATTAGCCACGAGGTATTGCGTAAGAAAGAGTACAGTCGTTGGTTGGATATATGTATATGTAATCATCAATGCACACAATCACGTCTGTTCTTATGCCTTGGTTCTTTGCTAATAGTTCTAGCAAAACCTTGCAATGACCCTTAAGCCCTACCAACATAAAGCTCCCAAATAGTATGATGCTTGGAGCTTTAACTGTATAATCGGGTGATATTTGTCAGCTTTAACGGTATACTCGTATGATCTTTTAGCTAATTTGAGTGAAACTTCGACCAAGCTTCGATCCATGCTCTCTTTATGTTGCTCTCCCAGCAGTGCATCGCAACGGCGTTTCGCTTAAATGCATGAGCAATGCAGCGACTCTCTTTCTAAAGCTTGTCGAAAAGCTTACAGCTTACGATCCACTTTCGAAGTTTAATTATAGCTCGGCGCTTTTTATTCTTTATCGAAACAGAACTTGATCCATCAGTGATGCTCTCTAACGTTTCTCTACATTCGGCTCCTACAACTGCTAAGGAGCCGAGGGAGATGAGAATGGGCTCCGGCCACTGTCCACGAAGTGCTCAAAATTAAGAGATGAAAAACACTTCCGGCCGCCATTTGCAAAGTGCGCCAAGGCAATATATAAGCAAATTGGAGTGTTCGTAAGCTGCGAAGTGATTATGCACTGCAAATTAGGCCAAGGGAGATGAGAATGGGCTCCGGCCACTGTCCACCAAGTGCTCAAAATTAAGAGATGAGAAACACTTCCGGCCGTCATTTGCAAAGTGCTCCAAGGCAATATATAAGCGAATTGGAGTGTACGTCGCTGCGAAGTGATTATGCACTGCAAATTAGGCCAGGGAGATGAGAATGGGCTCCGGCACTGTCCATAAAGTGCTCCAAATTAAGAGATGAAAAACACTTCCGGCCGCCATTTGCAAAGTGCTCCAAGGCAATATATAAGCGAATTGGAGTGTACGACGGTTGCAAAGTAATAACGCACTGCAAATTAGGCCAAGGGACATGAGAATGGGCTCCGGCCACTGTCCACGAAGTGCTCAAAATGAAGAGTTGAGAAAAACTTCCGGCCGCCATTTGCAAAGTGCGCCAAGGCAATATATAAGCGAATTGGAGTGTACGTTGGTTGCAAATTGACTAGGCACTGCTAAGGAGGCCGAGGGAGATGAGAATGGGCTCCGGCCACTGTCCACGAAGTGCTCAAAATTAAGAGATGAAAAACACTTCCGGCCGCCATTTGCAAAGTGCGCCAAGGCAATATATAAGCAAATTGGAGTGTTCGTAAGCTGCGAAGTGATTTTGCACTGCAAATTAAGCCAAGGGAGATGAGAATGGGCTCCGGCCACTGTCCATAAAGTGCTCAAAATTAAGAGATGAAAAACACTTCCGGCCGCCATTTGCAAAGTGCTCCAAGGCAATATATAAGCGAATTGGAGTGTACGTCGGCTGCGAAGTGACTATGCACTGCAAATTAGGCCAAGGGAGATGAGAATGGGCTCCGGCCACTGTCCATAAAGTGCTCAAAATTAAGAGATGATAAAACACTTTCCGGCCGCCATTTGCAAAGTGCTCCAAGGCAATATATAAGCGAATTGGAGTGTACGACGGTTGCAAAGTAATAACGCACTGCAATTAGGCCAAGGGAGATGAGAATGGGCTCCGGCCACTGTCCACGAAGTGCTCAAATTAAGAGTTGAGAAAAACTTCCGGCCGCCATTTGCAAAGTGCGCCAAGGCAATATATAAGCGAATTGGAGTGTACGTTGGTTGCAAACTAACTAGGTACTGCTAAGGAGGCCGAGGGAGATGAGAATGGGCTCCGGCCACTGTCACGAAGTGCCTCAAAATTAAGAGATGAAAAAGTGCACCAAGGCAATATATAAGCGAATTGGAGTGTACGTCGGCTGCGAAGTGATTATGCACTGCGAAGGAGGCCGAGGGAGATGAGAATGGGCTCCGGCCACTGTCCACGAAGTGCTCAAAATTAAGAGAAGAAAAACACTTCCGGCCGCCATTTGCAAAGTTCGCCAAGGCAATTATAAGCGAATTGGAGTGTACGTTGGCTGCGAAGTGATTATGCACTGCGAAGGAGGCCGAGGGAGATGAGAATGGGCTCCGGCACTGTCCACGAAGTGCTCAAAATTAAGAGATGAAAAACACTTCCGGTCGCCATTTGCAAAGTGCACCAGCAATACATAAGAGAATTGGAGTGTACGTCGCTGCGAAGTGATTATGCACTGCAAAGGAGCCGAGGCAGATGAAGAAATGGCTCCAGCATTTGTCCACAAAGTGGAGGGAGATGAGAATGGGCTCCGGCCACTGTCCACGAAGTGCTTAAATTAAGAGATGAGAAACTTCCCGGCCGCCATTTGCAAAGTGCGCCAAGGCAATATATAAGCGAATTGGAGTGTACGTCGGCTGCATAAGTGACTAGGCACTGCGAAGGAAGCGAGGGAGATGAGAATGGGCTCCGGCCACTGTCCCAAGAAGTGCTCAAAATTAAGAGATGAAAAACACTTCCGGCCGCCCATTTGCAAAAGTGCGCCCAAGGCAATATATAAGCGAATTGGAGTGTAGTAAGCTGCGAAGTGACTATGCACTGCAAATTAGGCCAGGGAGATGAGAATGGGCTCCGGCCACTGTCCACGCAAGTGCTCAAAATTAAGAGA
>VMQQ01000107.1:0-10150 GCA_008121215.1 Drosophila athabasca | reverse complement strand
TATAAAAAGTGCTTCACGAAGCAGCCTCTCGACCTATTGAAGTTGAACTTATGCCTACAGAAAATAAACTTATCTATGAGCTTAAAAATATATGTGGACAAATAATAAAAGTAGAAAAGCCGATACCGCAGCTCAACCGGCATTCCTCAATGTGTGTGAGTAAAAAAGCGCCAGTCGCATAATGCCCAAACATGCCCAATCAAGGACAGGGCTGATTTTTCATGCGCAATTGTGGCGGTCCGCATGCAGCTAACTATCGTGGCTGCACAAAGTATAAAGAAATCTATAAAAAAAGACAATGGTTTATATAAGACCAACGAATTGTTAGCTAAAATCAACTTACCTACCTTGGGGGCCGCTAAGGTCAGACATCCACTCCAACTAATGCGAGAACCCAGACTGCTGCTGCAGTAGAATCAGCGCGCGCTAGAAAGGAAAATAGATGCATTAGTATCACAATTGGACAAGTGTGCTTACAAACATGCCTTAATCCTGGCCTAGAAGTATGAAGGCACATTTGTCCAAGACAAGGGAAGGGCTGATTTTTCATGCGCCAATTGTGGCGGTCCGCATGCAGCTATCTATCGTGGCTGCACAAAGTAATAAAGAAATCTAAAAAAAAAAAAGACAGAATGGTTTATATAAGACCAACGAATTGTTAGCTAAACTCTACTTACCTGAGAGAACCCAGACTGCTGCTGCAGTAGATCAGCGCCATATAACCCTAACACCCATACCAGCAATCCCTTGGGATTCTAGCCGAGGTGAAAATGGATCTACGAGGATCAGGAGGCGATTGACAATCATCCCTCTACCAGCGCCAATCCCCCCCGGCGTGCTCATGGCATGTCAAACATAAATACAAATGCAATGTCTCAGCCCCTACTAAAACGGATCGGCCTGTTCCGATCTTCATTGCAAATGCCCTTCTATCGTAAAATTGCATCAGCAGTTGAATGGAATTATTGGGCAGGTAAATACAGCACCAAGCCAGTAGGTAATTGTGTTATCAAAGTCATGTGCCAAGATATTAAAGGTTACAGAGACTTGGTTAAATTTCTAAATAAACAGACCCCTGCTGGCCAGGCCAGAGTGTATCATACTTTTCGGCTGCGTAGCGAAACTGGTCTTAAAGTCATTATTCGGCATTTACATCACTCTACTCCTGAAACATGGATTACACAGAACCTACGATATTTAGGACACGAGACAAAAATCGTTTACAATACTAAAAAGTGCTTCACGAAGCAGCCTCTCGACCTATTTGAAGTTGAACTTATGCCTACAGGAAATAACAAACTTATCTATGAGCTTACAAATATATGTGGACAAATAATAAAAGTAGAAAAGCCGATACCGGCAGCTCACCCGGCATTCCTCAATGTGTGTGTGTAATAAGCGGCCAGTCGCATAATCCCCAAACATGCCCAATCAAGGACAGGGCTGATTTTTCATGCGCCAATTGTGGCGGTCCGCATGCAGCTAGCTATCGTGGCTGCACAAAGTATAAAGAAATCTATAAATAAAACAGAATGGTTTATATAAGACCAACGAATTGTTAGCTAAACCAACTTACCTACCTTGGGGGCCGCTAAGGTCAGACACCCACTCCAACTAATGAGAGAACCCAGACTGCTGCTGCAGTAGAATCAGCGCGCGCGCTAAAGGAAAAAAATAGATGCATTAGTATCACAATTGGACCAATTCGCTGAATGTATGTGTGCTTACATACATGCCTTTAATCCTGGCCTAGAAGTATGAAGGCACATTTGTCCAAGACAAGGGAAGGGCTGATTTTTCATGGCAATTGTGGCGGTCCGCATGCAGCTAGCTATCGTGGCTGCACAAAGTATAAAGAAATCTATAAAAAAAAACAGAATGGTTTATATAAGACCAACGAATTGTTAGCTAAACTCAACTTACCTACCTTGGGGGCCGCTAAGGTCAGACACCCACTCCAACTAATGCGAGAACCCAGACTGCTGCTGCAGTAGAATCAGCGCGCGCTAGAAAGGAAAATAGATGCATTAGTATCACAATTGACCAATTCGCTGAATGTATGTATGTGTGCTTACATAACAAGCCGTTAATCCTGGTCTAGAAGTATGAAGGCACATTTGCCCAAGTCAAGGGAAAGTTAGGAATGCGCCCCATGGCTGATCAACTGCCGCACAGCGCCATCGCTCAACATACCCCAGTTAAACACGCATATACATTGCGCACATACACACACACCAATGCAGTATCAGACGATCTACTGCCAACGCAGTTCAATGCTCCGACTTGACTTTGACAAGGAGGACATATGTATGTACATACCCTTGAGAATCGATATTCCGCACTAGCTGCAACAATTAACAAAATAACACAAACACACCACCGTCATCAGTTTGATGCCACTGCCCACATAGAAGCCACAAACATGGCCGCCAGGGATAATTACAATATGAACTGACGCCTTGATCAGAACGAGACATACCCGCGAATATCCGATACGACAATACGAATGAATTTGATTTTCACTAACTAATATCGGCTAAAGTGCCTTGCACATAATTGCGAAACGCGTCTTTTCATGCCGCTGTAAAATAGAACTGAAATGAATGAAATAAAATAAAATGAAGCAAACTGAGCTTCACTCTTTTCCCCCTTCTATCCTCTCTTCTATCTATCTCTCTCTTCCTCGTTGACCAAGGCAGTGAGAGGGAGAGAGATGCCAACAACAATTGCGCAGTAGAGAACGCGATCATTCTCACACTCTACGCGCGCAGACGACACATACATACACTCACACTGCTACAAGCTCCCGCCAAGGGATAATTACAATATGAACTGACGCCATGATCAGAACGAGAAATACCCGAGAATATCCGATACGACAATACGAATGAATTTGATTTTCACTAACTAATATCGGCTAAAAGAGCTTTGCACATAATTGCGAAACGCGTCTTTTCATGCCGCTGTACAAATAGAACTGAAATGAAATGAAGCCAAACTGAGCAGCTTCACTCTTTTCCCCCTTCTATCCTCTCTTCTATCTATCTCTCTCTTCCTCGTTGACCAAGGCAGTGAGAGAGAGATGCCAACAACACATTCGCAGTAGAGAACGAGATCATTTTCACACTCTACGCGCGCAGACGACACATACATACACTCACACTGCTACAAGCTCCCGCCAAGGGATAATTACAATATGAACTGACGCCTTGATCAGAACGAGACATACCCGCGAATATCCGATACGACAATACGAATGAATTTGATTTTCACTAACTAATATCGGCTAGAAGAGCCTTGCACATAATTGCGAAACGCGTCTTTTCATGCCGCTGTAACAAATAGAACTGAAATGAAATGAAAAAATAAAATGAAGCCAAACTGAGCTTCACTCTTTTCCCCCTTCTATCCTCTCTTCTATCTATCTCTCTCTTCCTCGTTGACCAAGGCAGTGAGAGGGAGAGAGATGCCAACAACAATTGCGCAGTAGAGAACGAGATCATTCTCACACTCTACTACCGCGCAGACGACACATACATACACTCACACTGCTACAAGCTCCCGCCAAGGGAAATTACAATATGAACTGACGCCTTGATCAGAACGAGACATACCCGAGAATATCCGATACGACAATACGAATGAATTTGATTTTCACTAACTAATATCGGCTAAAAGAGCCTTGCACATAATTGCGAAAACGCGTCTTTTCATGCCGCTGTACAAATAGAACTGAAATGAAATGAAGCCAAACTGAGCAGCTTCACTCTTTTCCCCCTTCTATCCTCTCTTCTATCTATCTCTCTTCCTCGTTGACCAAGGCAGTGAGAGAGAGATGCCAACAACAATTTCGCAGTAGAGAACGAGATCATTTTCACACTCTACGCGCGCGCAGACGACACATACATACACTCACACTGCTACAAGCTCCCGCCAAGGGATAATTACAATATGAACTGACGCCTTGATCAGAACGAGACATACCCGCGAATATCCGACACGACAATACGAATGAATTTGATTTTCACTAACTAATATCGGCTAAAGAGCCTTGCACATGATTTCGAAACGCGTCTTTTCATGCCGCTTGTAACAAATAGAACTGAAATGAAAATGAAATAAAATGAAGCCAAACTGAGCTTCACTCTTTCCCCCTTCTATCATCACTTCTATCTATCTCTCTCTTCCTCGTTGACCAAGGCAGTGAGAGGGAGAGAGATGCCAACAACAATTGCGCAGTAGAGAACGAGATCATTCTCACACTCTACCCGCGCAGACGACACATACATACACTCACACTGCTACAAGCTCCCGCCAAGGGAGAATTACAATATGAACTGACGCCTTGATCAGAACGAGACATACCCGAGAATATCCGATACGACAATACGAATGAATTTGATTTTCACTAACTAATATCGGCTAAAAGAGCCTTGCACATAATTGCGAAACGCGTCTTTTCATGCCGCTGTACAAATAGAACTGAAATGAAATGAAGCCAAACTGAGCAGCTTCACTCTTTTCCCCCTTCTATCCTCTCTTCTATCTATCTCTCTCTTCCTCGTTGACCAAGGCAGTGAGAGAGAGATGCCAACAACAATTTCGCAGTAGAGAACGAGATCATTTTCACACTCTACGCGCGCAGACGACACATACATACACTCACACTGCTAAAAATGTATCTCCCCGCCGCGGACCAGAAGGCAAGGAACGAGAAACAAAATGAAGCAAAAAAAAACCATACGCAACTGCCGCTAACAGCTGACTGCTGTTAACAACAGTCGTTTGCTGGCAGTTGAAATTTGAAATTTGAAATTTACAGTAGCCGAAAAATATTGTATATGGTGCGGGGTCAAAATTACAAATACTTGACTGTATTACCTAAATCACAGAAAAACGTGAGTAATGCTAAAAATGATAGTCAGAAGAAAGGCCGACTGCTACAAATGAACCTGCTCCCAAAAACAACCCGGCAAAGAAAAATGCTGTAAAACCCAAGTCTCCTACCAAGGCTTCCCCTTCTTCTGCTGCTAAGGCCACCCCATAGTCCAGCGCCCACTCACAACAAAAACCCTAACACCCATGCCAGCAATCCCTTTGGGATTCTAGCCGAGTTAAAAATGGGAATTGATGTTGATAGCGAGGGAGTAGCTCGACGACGAGGATCAGGAGGCGATTGACAATCAACCCTCTACCAGCGCCAATCCCCCCCGGCGTGCTCATGGCATGTCAAACATAAATACAAATGCAAATGTCTCAGCCCCTACTAAACGGATCGGCCTGTTCCGATCTTCATTGCAAATGCCCTTTCTATCGTAAAATTGCATCAGCAGTTGAATGGAATTATTGGGGCAGGTAAATACAGCACCAAGCCAGTAGGTAATTGTGTTATCAAAGTCATGTGCCAAGATATTAAAGGTTACAGAGACTTGGTTAAATTTCTAAATAAACAGACCCCTGCTGGCCAGGCCAGAGTGTATCATACTTTTCGGCTGCGTAGCGAAACTGGTCTTAATGTCATTATTCGGCATTTACATCACTCTACTCCTGAAACATTACACAGAACCTACGCATTTAGGACACGAGACAAAAATCGTTTACAATATTAAAAAGTGCTTCACGAAGCAGCCTCTCGACCTATTTGAAGTTGAACTTATGCCTACAGGAAATAACAAACTTATCTATGAGCTTACAAATATATGTGGACAAATAATAAAAGTAGAAAAGCCGATACCGGCAGCTCACCCGGCATTCCTCAATGTGTGTGTGTAATAAGCGGCCAGTCGCATAATCCCCAAACATGCCCAATCAAGGACAGGGCTGATTTTTCATGCGCAAATTGTGGCGGTCCGCATGCAGCTAGCTATCGTGGCTGCACAAAGTATAAAGAAATCTATAAAAAAAGACAGAATGGTTTATATAAGACCAACGAATTGTTAGCTAAACTCAACTTACCTACCTTGGGGGCCGCTAAGGTCAGACACCCACTCCAACTAATGCGAGAACCCAGACTGCTGCTGCAGTAGAATCAGCGCGCGCTAGAAAGGAAAATAGATGCATTAGTATCACAATTGGACAAGTGTGCTTACAAACATGCCTTTAATCCTGGCCTAGAAGTATGAAGGCACATTTGTCCAAGACAAGGGAAGGGCTGATTTTTCATGCGCCAATTGTGGCGGTCCGCATGCAGCTATCTATCGTGGCTGCACAAAGTATAAAGAAATCTATAAAAAAAAAAAGACAGAATGGTTTATATAAGACCAACGAATTGTTAGCTAAACTCTACTTACCTGAGAGAACCCAGACTGCTGCTGCAGTAGAATCAGCGCCATATAACCCTAACACCCATACCAGCAATCCCTTTGGGATTCTAGCCGAGGTGAAAATGGATCTACGAGGATCAGGAGGCGATTGACAATCATCCCTCTACCAGCGCCAATCCCCCCCGGCGTGCTCATGGCATGTCAAACATAAATACAAATGCAAATGTCTCAGCCCCTACTAAAACGGATCGGCCTGTTCCGATCTTCATTGCAAATGCCCTTTCTATCGTAAAATTGCATCAGCAGTTGAATGGAATTATTGGGGCAGGTAAATACAGCACCAAGCCAGTAGGTAATTGTGTTATCAAAGTCATGTGCCAAGATATTAAAGGTTACAGAGACTTGGTTAAATTTCTAAATAAACAGACCCCTGCTGGCCAGGCCAGAGTGTATCATACTTTTCGGCTGCGTAGCGAAACTGGTCTTAAAGTCATTATTCGGCATTTACATCACTCTACTCCTGAAACATGGATTACACAGAACCTACGATATTTAGGACACGAGACAAAAATCGTTTACAATACTAAAAAGTGCTTCACGAAGCAGCCTCTCGACCTATTTGAAGTTGAACTTATGCCTACAGGAAATAACAAACTTATCTATGAGCTTACAAATATATGTGGACAAATAATAAAAGTAGAAAAGCCGATACCGGCAGCTCACCCGGCATTCCTCAATGTGTGTGTGTAATAAGCGGCCAGTCGCATAATCCCCAAACATGCCCAATCAAGGACAGGGCTGATTTTTCATGCGCCAATTGTGGCGGTCCGCATGCAGCTAGCTATCGTGGCTGCACAAAGTATAAAGAAATCTATAAATAAAACAGAATGGTTTATATAAGACCAACGAATTGTTAGCTAAACTCAACTTACCTACCTTGGGGGCCGCTAAGGTCAGACACCCACTCCAACTAATGAGAGAACCCAGACTGCTGCTGCAGTAGAATCAGCGCGCGCTAGAAAAAAAATAGATGCATTAGTATCACAATTGGACCAATTCGCTGAATGTATGTGTGCTTGCAAACATGCCTTTAATCCTGGCCTAGAAGTATGAAGGCACATTTGTCCAAGACAAGGAAAGGGCTGATTTTTCATGCAAATTGTGGCGGTCCGCATGCAGCTAGCTATCGTGGCTGCACAAAGTATAAAGAAATCTATAAAAAAGACAGAATGGTTTATATAAGACCAACGAATTGTTAGCTAAACTCAACTTACCTACCTTGGGGGCCGCTAAGGTCAGACACCCACTCCAACTAATGCGAGAACCCAGACTGCTGCTGCAGTAGAATCAGCGCGCGCTAGAAAGGAAAATAGATGCATTAGTATCACAATTGGACCAATTCGCTGAATGTATGTATGTGTGCTTACATACAAGCCGTTAATCCTGGTCTAGAAGTATGAAGGCACATTTGCCCAAGTCAAGGGAAGTTAGGAATGCGCCCCATGGCTGATCAACTGCCGCACAGCGCCATCGCTCACACATACCCCAGTTAAACACGCATATACATTGCGCACATACACACACACCAATGCAGTATCAGACGATCTACTGCCAACGCAGTTCAATGCTCCGACCTTGACTTTGACAAGGAGGACATATGTATGTACATACCCTTGAGAATCGATATTCCGCACTAGCTGCAACAATTAACAAAATAAAACACAAACACACCACCGTCATCAGTTTGATGCCACTGCCCACATAGAAGCCACAAACATGGCCGCCAAGGGATAATTACAATATGAACTGACGCCTTGATCAGAACGAGACATACCCGCGAATATCCGATACGACAATACGAATGAATTTGATTTTCACTAACTAATATCGGCTAAAAGAGCCTTGCACATAATTGCGAAACGCGTCTTTTCATGCCGCTGTAACAAATAGAACTGAAATGAAATGAAATAAAATAAAATGAAGCCAAACTGAGCTTCACTCTTTTCCCCCTTCTATCCTCTCTTCTATCTATCTCTCTCTTCCTCGTTGACCAAGGCAGTGAGAGGGAGAGAGATGCCAACAACAATTGCGCAGTAGAGAACGCGATCATTCTCACACTCTACGCGCGCAGACGACACATACATACACTCACACTGCTACAAGCTCCCGCCAAGGGATAATTACAATATGAACTGACGCCATGATCAGAACGAGACATACCCGAGAATATCCGATACGACAATACGAATGAATTTGATTTTCACTAACTAATATCGGCTAAAAGAGCCTTGCACATAATTGCGAAACGCGTCTTTTCATGCCGCTGTACAAATAGAACTGAAATGAAATGAAATGAAGCCAAACTGAGCAGCTTCACTCTTTTCCCCCTTCTATCCTCTCTTCTATCTATCTCTCTCTTCCTCGTTGACCAAGGCAGTGAGAGAGAGATGCCAACAACAATTTCGCAGTAGAGAACGAGATCATTTTCACACTCTACGCGCGCAGACGACACATACATACACTCACACTGCTACAAGCTCCCGCCAAGGGATAATTACAATATGAACTGACGCCTTGATCAGAACGAGACATACCCGCGAATATCCGACACGACAATACGAATGAATTTGATTTTCACTAACTAATATCGGCTAGAAGAGCCTTGCACATGATTTCGAAACGCGTCTTTTCATGCCGCTGTAACATAGAACTGAAATGAAATGAAATAAAATGAAGCCAAACTGAGCTTCACTCTTTTCCCCCTTCTATCATCACTTCTATCTATCTCTCTCTTCCTCGTTGACCAAGGCAGTGAGAGGAGAGAGATGCCAACAACAATTGCGCAGTAGAGAACGAGATCATTCTCACACTCTACTCGCGCAGACGACACATACATACACTCACACTGCTACAAGCTCCCGCCAAGGGATAATTACAATATGAACTGACGCCTTGATCAGAACGAGACATACCCGAGAATATCCGATACGACAATACGAATGAATTTGATTTTCACTAACTAATATCGGCTAAAAGAGCCTTGCACATAATTGCGAAACGCGTCTTTTCATGCCGCTGTAACAAATAGAACTGAAATGAAATGAAATAAAATAAATGAAGCCAAACTGAGCTTCACTCTTTTCCCCCTTCTATCCTCTCATCTATCTATCTCTCTCTTCCTCGTTGACCAAGGCAGTGAGAGGGAGAGAGATGCCAACAACAATTTCGCAGTAGAGAACGAGATCATTCTCACACTCTACGCGCGCAGACGACACATACGTACACTCACACTGCTACAAGCTTATCTCCCCGCCGGGACCAGAAGGCAAGGAACGAGAAAACAAAATGAAGCAAAAAACACAATACGCAACTGCCGCTAACAGCTGACTGCTTGTTAACAACAGTCGTTTGCTGGCAGTTGAAATTTGAAATTTGAAATTTACAGTAGCCGAAAAAATATTGTATATGGTGCGGGGTCAAAATTACAAATACTTGACTGTATTACCAAATCACAGAAAAACGTGAGTAATGCTAAAAATGATAGTCAGAAGAAAGGCCGACTGCTACAAATGAACCTGCTCCCAAAAACAACCCGGCAAAGAAAAATGCTGTAAAACCAAGTCTACCAAAGGTTCCCCTTCTTCTGCTGCTAAGGCCCCCCCATAGTCCAGCGCCCACTCACAACAAAACCTAACACCCATGCCAGCAATCCCTTTGGGATTCTAGCCGAGGTAAAAATGGGAATTGATGTTGATAGCGAGGGAGAGCTCGACGACGAGGATCAGGAGGCGATTGACAATCAGCCCTCTACCAGCGCCAATCCCCCCCGGCGTGCTCATGGCATGTCAAACATAAATACAAATGCAAATGTCCTCAGCCCCTACTAA
>VMQQ01000106.1:0-10633 GCA_008121215.1 Drosophila athabasca | reverse complement strand
TTCTACGCATACCATTAGTACCTTCCTACTCACTAAAGTTTAAAATTATACACAAAGTATATAAATCATCACTTTACGTAATGTATAGTATACAACTTAACAGCCCATCCCATTTTAAGCTAGTTGCTTCGGCAGGTATGTTACACACTCCTTAGCGATTCGACTCCATGATCACCGTCTGCTGTTTTAAGCAACCCACGCCTTTCATGAGTTTCTTGCATGAGTGTTAATTTTGCACCTAACATTACGTTTTCATCCCACACGCCATTCTGCTTACAAAGTGGCCCACTGGCACATGATATCATAACCTTAAACTTCATATCAAGAAAGTTTAAAGATTCTTACCCATTAAATTTGAAAATAGAAATCGTTTCGACCCTACGCCTCTAATCATTCCTTACCAGATAAATTATTTATATAAACATAAATGCAACCAGCTATTCCTGAGGGAAACTTCGGAAGAACCAGCTACTAATGTTCGATTGGTCTTTCCCCCTTATACTCAATTCTGACAATCATTTGCACCTCAGAACTTTCGTCTTCCATCAGGGTGTCCCCTACTGCAACCTGAATCAAGTATAGCTTCACCATCTTCTTCCACAGCATATATGCTCAATACGTTCGTTAAGGCATAAACAATTATAAAATTATTTATTAAGACATAACCTATATGAACGCCCGGATTGTGTTAATTTCTATAATAGTTAAAAACTAATCCATTATTAGTTCAAAGTAAATTACGCTATTAGGTTTATCTCCCCAATACACGCACATATTTAAACTGCCTGTCCGTTTTCAAACGGGGTCCCGAAGTATCCTGAACCTTTCGCATGTTAATCATACAAATCATATAAAAACACAAAACATTGGATAATTATGCCATTATATAATTCTAAAAAATTAACGCACGTATTCAATTAATTACAATACACTTTATCAAAATTAATGACATATTCTATGTTAACTGCAAGCGATAAATAATTTGAATAAACTATAAGCATTATTATGATTAAATTGGTTATATCTAATATATTACAATGCCTTTATATGGAAAAATGCACACTATTTATAATATTGTAAAAATACAACCTTAATGATGAATTTTCCATAAACGATATTCAGTTCATCGCTTAACCTCTAAGCATTTCACTACTGTTTAACTCTCTATTCAGATTCTTTCAACTCCCCACGGTATTGTACTATCGTCTCATTTATATTTAGTTTAGATGGAGTTTACACCCACTTATGCTGCACATATCAAGCAAACCACGACTCTTTGAAACATCATCTATTAATCAGTAACTATACAGCCTGCACCCTCTATTGTGAAATGCCTCATTTAAAAGAACTAAATCTTTAATTCTCATACTAGAATATTGACCTCCATACCACTCATACTTCCACCATTTGCCAATAAACAAAACTATGCTGAACTGATCTTTCGCTCCCGGCTACTAAAAAATCCTGTTAGATTTCTTCCTCCCCTAATTAAAGGCTTAAATTTCAGGTATCCCATCATAGTAGTTGTATATACATATATTAAAAATTTTAAAATTATAAACCACTATATTATTATATATAGGATGTTCCATAATAAAAGCATTATAACATTCAATTTTATAACGATCATTACGAAGAAATATAAATATTTATTATACAACAAAATTCTTTCAAAACATTAATAAGAGCAATTCAGATGAAAATGAATTATTTTTTTATGCTAGACATTCCTCGAGTATTATTTTTCAAAAAGAAAAAAAAATTCATATATTTCTTCGTTCTTCCCATACAAATTAATTACAAAACAATGAGAATAAGCATTCCATTTAATACAAATTAGAAATATATTATATATATCCAATAATATACAATTTGCTTAAAAATTCGTAAAATTTTTCAAAACAACTTATTTAGCATAGTCACAACCCTCAACCATTATGTAGTCCAAGCAGCACTAAAAAATTAATTAAAGACATAACGCATTGACTGCATATGCGTTCAAAAGTCATGTCATGGTCCGCATCAACACATGACGCACAGTGCATCGTTCTCACGACCATGAGCCCGAACCACCCTTAGAGTGATTAAAATTGTTATAATTATTGTCAAATATTTTTTATTGAAAAATAAAAATACACCATTTTAACGCATAATCAATATCCTCAATAAATTTTATTTTTATCCTAAAAGAATGTGCGAAAACTTCTTATTTTATATAAACATACATACCATATAGATATATAATATATTATAGTTTGTATTTATAATTATCAATTATATAAAAGTATAACCTGAAATCAGTACAACATTTACCTTTTAGCTGGTTGCATAACCAATGTATCCCTGATACTATATTACCAATACATATTCGCAACGCGTGCATATATGGTACATATGCACGCAGATATTAAATATATCATCAATATTATATAATTAAATTTCTACACATATAGAACAAAATTCATATTTATAGCTACTAAATAAAAATTAGGTATATGGCAATAATAAAAATATATAAACACATAAATATATACAACTTATATATTTTTTTTGTTACAATTACTATTTTATTAAAAAAACATGTAATATTTGTTTGGTAAATTGCAATATAAATATTTGGTTAACGTAAAACATTACAATAATGATCCTTCCGCAGGTTCACCCACGAACCTTGTTACGACTTTTACTCCTCTAAATAATCAGTCGTCACTGTTGCCGAAACAACCTAACACGCAAGCTCACAGGTGATCACGTCCGGAACCCACTAAATAATTCAATCTGGTAGTAGGCGACGGGCGGTCGTGTACAAAGGCAGGACGTAATCAATGCGAGTTAATGACTTCCACACTTTACTGTAATTCCAAGTCCATGTTGACCAGTCAGTTACAATCCCAAGCATGAAAGTGTTCACGGTTTTACCCGACCCTCGTCTAAAAATACAACTTGAACTTTCATTGTAAGCGCGCTGCACCCAACATTAAAGGCATCACAACCGTTATTGCTCAATCTCTTATTGCTAGACGCAATTGTCCATTTAAAGCTAGTGCCTTTATAATGGGACAAACCAACATGTACGGCTCCACTTATATAAACACATTCAAACACCAATAAACATTTACTCCACCATGAATGAAGGCTATAAAGCTTCAAACACATTAATCCTGAAATATCTATTAATATATTTGAGTCTATCGTCTTATCGGAAAACCAGACAAATTCACTCCACAAACTAAGAACGCCCTATCACCACACCCATAGATTCGAGAAAGAGCTATTCAATCTGTCTTACACACTATGTCGACCTGTAAGTTTCCCGTGTTGAGTCAAATTAAGCCGCAGGCCCATCCCTGTGTGCCTCGTCATCCTTAAGTTTCAGCTTGCAACCATACTTCCCCGGAGCCCAAAACTGCTTTGTTCCCGGGAAGCGACTGAGAACCATAAAAGTAGTACACCCAAGCTAGCTGGCATCGTTATGTTAAACTAGCGTCATCTGATCGCCTCGACCTCTAACTTTCGTGCTTATAATGAAAACATCTTTGCAAATGCTTTCGCTAAGTAGTCTTACACGTCCAAATTTTCACCTCTCGCTCTAAACTAATGCCCCCAAACTGCTTCTATTAATCATACCTCTATCTGAAAACCAATAAAGCAGAACAGAGGCTTAAAATTCAATCCCATCACAGAATATCAGCATTTAAGCTGCTTAAGCCACTCTAACTGTTCAAATAATTGTACCGCCCACAATAACAACTCGATAAGAGCACTAATGCAGGTTTTAAATAGGAAATTATACAAAAAAAACAGTACTTAATTATATATATAGAACTCCACCGTAATACCTTAACATACATAAAATATAGTACTAACCACAATTGTAAGTTTACACCCGTATAAGCACAAGTCAACTACGCAACGTTTAACCGCAACCAAACTTAAATATACGCTATTGAAGCTGATATACCGGCTGCTCACCAGACTTCCTCCATATTGTCCTGTAAAGATTTAAAAGTTGTAACTCATTCCAAATTACAGGGCCTCGATATGATCCTTATTGTTATTTTCGTCTACTACCTCCCCGAGCTGAGTGGTAATTTACGCGCCTGCTTGCCTTCCTAGATTGGGTATCCGTTCTCAGCTCCCCTCCGGGGAAATCGAACCCTGATCCCCTTTACCGTTGCAACCATGTGGATCCTAGATACCTACCACAAAATATAGGGCAACATTTAGAAATGTCGTCGTACAAAGACCAACCATCTGCAGTATTCTAGAGTTCAACCATGTTAACATCTTGCATCCTTGTTTTAGCCTCAAATAAAACACACGTCCCATAAGTCCTTTTAATTGCATGTATTACTCTAGAATTACCACAGTTATCCAATTAACTGTAACTATCTAAGGAACATAACTGAGTAAATAGCCTTTTGCGTTTCACTTTTAATCGTTTTACTAGACATGCATGGCTTAATCTGAACAAGCATATAACTACTTGCAGGATCAACCAGAATAATGTTTTGTTCGTGCGCATATCACAATATGTAAAATTTGACAACTCAATAACTTTTGAATAAAAAAAAACTGTATAATAATACAGTTTATCAACAGTTCTAAGAATTTGTTAAACGATTGCGGCACTTGATATAGCATTCACATTCGCCATTTTTTCTCTATATATATAATATATAATTTTTTTTATATATTTAATATACAAATATTACAAATATGATATGAAGAATATATATTTCTCATCCTTTACGATTACAACATTAATTAAATAATCCCAATATAAAAATATAACATTTTTTCGTTCAAAAATATCTTTTATTTGCACTTAATATATTATCCACACGTTAGTTTAAATCAACATAATTGTAGTTAAACTTTATTTTTAACAACCAAATTTAAAATTTACTCCAATTCTTAAACTTTTTGTATATACATAAATTAAACCAAACACATGATTCATTGGAATGATCTTAATATAATTGCAATATTGAAATAAGCATATAAACGCTGTATTATAGCTGGTACAGTGAAATTACTCATACAAAATACATATAAGACCATTCCGAATCACATATATTCGATACAAATTGGATATAATAAATATCTTGGCGTTTCACTATATTATCTTCATTAAGATCAATTTGATGACAATTATCACTTAGAACACTACATGAGTATATACAAACAATAATATATTTATACACAATATGACCAAATATTTATAAACATAGATGACATCAACTGTCATCATGTATAGTTTTTTGCCACGCTCTGAAAAATCTCATTATACTGAGAGTACCACTTCATAATTAATTTCTCTTCGTATTAAAACAATGACACTTATATAACTTCAAATTATCATATAATTAACAAAATATATATCCATATAAAATATCAACATTGACGGCTAGTATATTCCCCATATCATATGAAATAATTATTCTTAATTATAATTTTTTTCATATAATATACTGACGCGACACCACTCCATGTATATTTTTTGCACGGCTTCTGGAAAAAATCGGCATATACTGAGAGTCCACTCAATAATAATTCCTCGTATTAAAAGAACAAACACTTATGAAACTTCCCAGAATACTCATAATATATAAACCAATATATATCCATATTTAAAATATCAGACATGACGCTAAATATTCCCCATATCATATGAAATGAAATTCTTATTATATTTTTTTTTCATATACATATACTGAGCGCGACACAACCTTCCAGTATTCAGGTTTTTTGCCACGCTTCTGAAAATCTGTCATATATTGAGAGTCCACTTCAGTAATAATCGTCTCGTATTTTTAATACCAAACACTTTATAAATCAGAATTATTTCATATTATTAAAATATAACCATATAAAAACAACATTGACTGCTAGAGTATATCCCGCATATCATATGAAATGAATTATTCTTATTAATTTTTTTTCATATGACAGTATTACTAAGCGCGACACCAACTCCATGTATAGTTTTTGCCACGGCTTTGAAAATCGTCATTATACTGAGATGCCACTTCAGTAATAATTCGTCTCGTAGTAAAATACAAATCACTATTAATTAAACTTCAGAATTATTCATATTATATTAAAAATAAATCCATATAAAATATCAGACATACGGCCTAGTATATACCCCATATATATGAAATGAATATTTCTTATTATATTTTTTTTTTCAATACAATACTGAGCGCACACCACTCCATGTATAGGTTTTTCCCACGCTTCTGAAAATCGGCATTTATACTTGAGATCCACTTCAGTAATAATCTCTCGTATAAATACAAGACACTTTATTTATAACTTCAAATATTCATATATATAACAAATATATATCATATAAAATATCAGACATTGACGCTAATTTCACCCATATCATATGAAATCAATATTCTAATTATATTTTTTTTCATATACATATACTAAGCGCACACCACTCCATGTATAGTTTTTTGCCACGCTTCTAAATCATATTGTATGTATATCAAAAGTTAATTATATGGAAAATTTCCCATATCCATATTAAAACCATAATATTTATTATAAATACAAATTCAATATTTAATAATATCATAAAACATCGCAATTTTACATAGTTATACATGACTCTCTATATAATGAATATTTCCATATATATATCCGCTTACAATATTAAATATCTTATATGCACCACTCCAAGTTATATTTTATATTCATTTCATTTAAAATCATAATTCAACAATGTATATGAAATATTTCTTTATATTTCTCCTATTATAATCTTATGGATGGAAAGACATTCCCAGTATCCATATTAAAACCATATAATCCAATTAAACCATATTATTGTATTATCAAATACAAATCACATTTGTATATAAATCATACATTCGTTCCAATTCTGTATTATATTATATAATGACGGTCTCATATTATGATACTTTCCATATTATTTATCCCGACATATGATAATATCTTATATGCACCACCTCCAATTATTGTTATTTCATTCATTTATGGTTAAAAATCATATTCAACATATGTATATGAAATATTCTTTATATTTTTCTCCATTGATAATCTTAGTATATGGGAAACATTCCCATATCCAATTAAACCACAATATTGTATATAAATTACAAATTCAAAATTTAGTATAATATCATAACACTTTCAATTTATTTATAATTATATAAGACGGTCTCATTATTATGAATATTTCCATACATTATTATCCCGTACATATTATAAATCTTAATGGCACCACTCCAAAGTTATTTTTATATTTCATTCATTTTAATAAAATCATAATCAACATACTGTATATAAAATTTCTTATTATTTCATCCATTGATAATCTTATTATATGGGAAAACATTCCCAATTCCATATAAACCACAATATGGTAATAAATACAAAATTCAAATTGTACTATAATAATCATACATCGTTCAATCTATTCTATAACTATATATGACGGTCTCATATTAGAATATTTCCAACATTATTATCCGTACATATTATATTATCTTATATGGCACCACCTCCATATTATTTATTTTCATTTCATTTATAAATCATAATCTCAACATATGTATATGAAATAATTCTTTATATTTCTCCATTGATAATCTTATGATATGAGAAACATTCCCATATCCAATTAAACCACAATATTGTATATAAATACAAATTCAAATTGAATATAATATCATTTACATCGTCCAATTCTTATTTATAGTTATATATGCGGTCTCATTATTATGAATATTTCCACTATTATTATGTACCCGTACGATATTACTAATATCTTAATATGGGCACCACTCCAAGTTATTTGTTATTTCATTCATTTATTATAAATCATAATTCAACATATGTATAATGAAATATTTCTTAATATATTGTCCATTTGATAATCTATGTATATGGGAAACATCCCCATATCCATAAAACCATTAATATGGTCTTATAAATACAATTCATTTGTATATATATTATCATAATCATTAATCTTATTATATTTATAACATGGACGGTCTAGACGTTCTCTCTATAAATTAATGAAATTTTCCCAACATATTTTATACAACTATCCTCATTTTCAATTTTATTTCCCAAGTATATTTCCTATTTCATTCATATACATTTCACATATGTAGTACATATTGTTATGTTGGTCATATTCATAATTGTATATGTGATATATTAATATATTAAAATGAAGAATTTAGATTTATAATCATCACTTTATTCCAATCCAACCACCTTAGTTTAATATGGTAAGTATCCTATTTATCATAAAAAAAAATATATTTCTTTTTATACTAATAAATATATGTAATTATATAAACCCTACATAAAAATACAATTATTTAGTATATAAAGAAATTATCGAATCATCAAGGACAAAGGATACTTCAGTTGTCGCAGTATGCAGCTGCTCAACCACTTACAACACCTTGCCTGTACAAAATCCGTTACAATTTGATCTAGGCTTTGTCAATTGTATAATAATGTTTTATAGTAACTAGCGCGCACCAGATGTATCAATGATCCTCCCAATTTACTATGTTACAAAATACATGCATTCACTCCATTGCGTAAAAATAAATTATAAACTTTAATGTTTAAAAGCATAAATGCAATATTGCCCCTTATTTATCATTGCAGTTCCAGCACGAACGACCTTATAGCGTTCAGGCATAATCCAACGGGACGTAGCGTCATACCACGTCGCCATCGAACAAAGTATTTGCCATTGGTCCTACCTGCGGTTCTCTCGTACTACGGCAGGAATGCTGTCGCAACAAACGTTTTGTCTTAGTAGCGTGAACCTAACCTGTCTCACGACGTCTAAACCAGCTCACGTTCCCTTGCATGGGTAAACAATCCAACGCTTGTGAATTTTGCTTCACAATGATAGAGATCCCGACATCGAAGATCAAAAAGCGACGTCCTATGAACGCTTGGCCGCCACAAGCCAGTTCCCTATGAACTTTCTGAACTCTTGTTAAAAACTCTTTAAACCAAAAGAATCGATAGCGAGCTTTTTGCTGTCCCTGTGTGTTACTGAACACCGAAATCAAGTCGACATTTGCCCTTTGCCTCTATGTTGGTTTCTGTCCGCAACTGAGCTGCCTTGTGACAACCTCCGTATTATTGAGAGATGTACCGCCCCATCAAGACTCCCTACCTGGCAAGTCCTTGAATGGATCATACCTGAGTAATGCAGTATACAAAATTTTTCAAATTGAAAACACAAATGCATTTTCCATTAAAGATATTGTTTGCGATTACTTATACAAACTCTCGTATACTTTGATCAAAAAGCTGCATTCAAAACCCCAATACCATAAGATATAATAAATATATCCCGAATAATGCAGGAAATATACACTTCCATTTAATCATAGTAATAAAGGAAACAATTAAGATATGGTATTCTATCATACCAAACCGAAATTTAATATCTCCCACTTATGCTACAACCTCTTATGTCTCCTTACACTGCCAATTAGAGTCCAAGCATTCCAAAAGTCTTTTCCCCGCTAATTATTCCAAGCCCTTCCCTTTGCTTTTTGTTCGCTAGAAGTAGATTAGGACATAGGAATCTCGAATCCATTTCGATGCGCTCACTAATAGATGAGCGAGCATTTGCTACCTTAAGACGAGTCATAGTTACTCCCGCCTTGACCCCGCTTACTTGAATTCTTCACTTGGACAATTCAAGCACTGGCAGAAAATCACATGTGATCAAACACCCCTTAGGCCATCACAATGCTTCTGTTTTAATTAACAGTCCGGATTCCCCAAGTCCTGCACAGTTCTGAATTGATTGTAAGTTATACATCTTATAATAATAAGAACAATTGGTTTACCCAATTAGTTATTCTTAAAATTTAGCAAGAAAATTCCACAATTGGCTACGTAAACTAAACTATCCGGGGAACAAGTAAAATACCATAAATTTGATAGAAACTCTTATTTTACCCAGAACGAGCACATAAAACCATGTTATGTCCCCATCAAGCCGACTAATCTCATCTTCAAGCCAATCTATCCCAAACGAAGTACATCTAATTTGCCGACTTCCGCTTACCACATGATTCCATCGACTAGAGACTCTTCCTTGAGACCAGCTCGGATATGTGTACGCCTGTTGAGAAGTTGCGTTCGCCCACTAAAATTTTCAAGTCCGAGGAGAAAATATCGACACAAACAGATATATGTCATGCTCTTCTACCCAATCTACATAATCTCTCTGCGAAAACTTCACATGTAGTACGGCTATAAAAACAGAAAGAAAACCTTCCGATATCTCTCCGGCTTCTTATGGTCTTCTGTTGCCAGGATGAGCACGAGGCCCATATTAATAACAAACGGATACTCAACAGTTACGGACATGTAACCGTATTTCCCTTTCGTTCAAAATTATTCAATTGTTTCAAAAAAATCATTAAGATTGACAATATGCTCATGATTTTTACTTGAAAATTTTCGCTTTCCCTTGAACTTAGACCGATAACTCGTGATCAACCACTGTCACACGAAAACCCTCCACCTCGTCCCCTCCAAGTCTCATTCGATTATTTGCCACTACCACCAATCTTCCAATGGCAGCTCCATGCAGGCT